>JAOBYE010470086.1:0-13524 GCA_025403585.1 Parazoanthus swiftii | reverse complement strand
CCGCGACTGTCCAAATTCCATTTAGCCAAAACTTACTCGCTTGCCGAGCTTTGCTTTGCACCGTACTATTAACCATGCTAAACGAATTTTTAATAGTTAGCAGCTTGACGTACGTACATACTTGTAAAAATCAACTTCGCTGAGTTTAGTCATACAATAAACTTGAACATTTTTTGGTAACATCCCGTGTACGTACCTTTCTCCGCTCCCCCATCTCGTAACTTTTGTCATGCCTCAGTACTTTGTTTTAGTTTTGTGCGCCTTGTATTGCCAGAAATGTTAAGTCAAAGTTGAAAAAAATTTTTTTTATTTTTTTATATTTTTTTTAATATGGGTGAGTGTCTCCACACGGGACCTCACGTCCCATTTCGCAGTATAAAAAAATGACTCAAATTTAGTCTGCCCTTAAAAGGAAACAAAATCTTGCACTGCAAGTGGTAAAGTCAAATCATAGGCTCAAATATGTAGTATAGGCTGTTGTAAGATGCAACTTGTCGGAAACTTGGAATAAAGCTCAAAGAAACCATTCCCGAGTCCATTGGACCGAGAAGATTCTCTTTCTTATCAGAGATGTAATTGCATATAAAAACACCCGGAAACGATGCGATTCAAATCCATATTACTTGCACAGTCACTAATTTGTTGTACTACAAGATAACTAAAGATTATTGCTCAAAGCGACAGCAGCAGCAGATGAGAACATTATCTACCTTCTTTAACATCAAATTCAAGAGCAATAAAAATATTACAAGGAAAAGATCTGAGTTTTCTACCTGCAGGCTTGCAATAATTATTAATGTCTTACTTGTATTTGATGCCTAATCAGTATGTTTTCATCAGACAACCATAAAGATAATAATAATCAACACCAAAAACTTTCAGTGAGATAACATGTATCTTAAATTTGAAAGAATATTTGTGATGTGAAAATGTGACGAGTTCTTTCATTGCTGAAAGCGTACAATTATTCAAACACATTGTGTTACTTGATAAACCTTATAGCAAATCAAACTGCAAAATAATAAAGAAAGTAAGAATACAACCTTGAGTCTAACATGAGCCAGTTTTTATGTCATATTGCAATTACCATACCTTCTATACGACGAATTGTCTCCGTTGGAATGCATTCGTTCAATTTTTCGTAGAATATGCCGCAATGCTGGCATAGGCACCTGCACGACTTCGTATCGCCCGAGTGTGAGAAGCCAGCTGCTATAATCTTCGGGCATGCATTTCGCACACAAAGTGCTGGAGGAAGGATTACGATATCGCGATTATCTTGAAGATGACTTTTGCTACCACGAGTAATAGTTATGTTGGAACTGGTTGCCTTCGGGATGGTATTTAAAACAAGTAGAACTTTCACCAGTAGGGACAGGAAGATTCCACGCATGTTTCAGCCGCAGTGTTTCAACAGCTCACTATTACTGAACAGTTTTCCATGCAGCACAAAAACTCTGAAATATGGATGGAGGTCACAGCCGGCTTTGAACATGTTGGGACACAAATACGTATAACAAAGATAAATATTGTGTGCATCAGAAAAATATCAAGGTGTGACGTGTGGTTTTCCTGTTCAGCTTTAATCACGACCATTTCACGTCCTTTTCGTGCTTGGTCGAAAGTCAGTGAGAATCAGAAACCGGACAAGAACCAGCCGGCAAATATTGCCAATTATGTTGGTAAGTTACCTGATAAATTTAAAGTTCTATGCGATACACAAAATATGCTTGTGTGATTGACATTTGACAGAAAGTGCTGATAACGAAACACTTACTCAAAGATAATATCAACATATTGATATTGCTTGTGGTATTTACGTAATCCGAAGTGCGAACTCCTTGCTTACATTCAGTTCTCTAAACAATGACTCTCCGTGTGGAGAAAGCTGTTGACTGCAAACTATTTCCTCACGGCAGTTCAAGACTAATGTAAAGCTTCAATGACAGCTGAAGATGAATTTTGTTTAAGAGCTTTTAACTACCAAACTTATTAACGGTTTTCATTTTGGAAAAAAAACAACACTATCGGAAAATAAAGTTTCCCATCGAGTTTTGAGCATACGGGGTATTTACCGAACCAGTAACATGTCTTGATATATTCAAATTCTTAAATGCCCTCGGCTTTTCGGGATTTATAAAAGTTTGTCAGATGTTGACTCGGGGGCAACCATTTATACAATTATAATTTTTTGCACCAATTTGCAAAAAAAGCTACGATCATGATCATGACGTTAGAGTTGTCTCCAAAGTGTACTAGTTAGGCGTACAGATAATCTTAAAAGCAGTGCACCAACACAATATCCTCAATAATAGCCGAATACAATTTAGTAAAATATTGGATAAAAGTGCTCTACGGAAATAAATCAGTAGTTTCAGCAGGGATTTTTAGGTGGTTAAAGTCGAAATTCGTCTTGAATCACGCGCAGGCTTTGCTAAAAGGAGTTGCTTCTAGAAAACAGTACCACTAACAAAAACTGGCAGACACCGACAGCAATATCAACGAAAACCGCAAGATTGTTTTGAAAAATGTCCAATTCTGTATATTGGAAACGCACGCTGCTCCAGTCTGTTGATATTGTGTGCTTATATTTGACAGGTCTTTGATGCCATTTCTTAAATTATTATTACTATTGCCGAAACCATACTACTACCACTACTATTATTATCATCATCATTATTGTTATTATTATTATTGTTATTACGATTATGGTTATCAATCTTGTTATTATCGCCATTATCTTATATAATTGCTAACTGAGTTTTTGCTCAATCTGCTACGCTCGACTGATATTAAAAGTGACGAACATAAGAGAGTTTCGAACTGTATAGCAGTGAAACTATATAATACGTGCGTTGTGAAATGATAAAATATATGTCTAGTATTAGGTATGACAAGGCCCGAGAAGCCAAATTAATAGACAGAACGACCTTAAAAGGTGCTAAGAACGCTGACAGAATTTTCCTGCTTCTGCTTCACAAAGATATTGTAACTGTTCCTTCCGGATACCATGTCAGTTCTGAAGTACATGTTCTTTTCACCCCTTAGAAAATATTGTACTAACAGTATACCGTTATAAAGCAGTGAACCATGGGGGAGGGGGTTTCCAGGACATCCTGATCACCACATGCACCTTACTGATTCACGTTTTCAATTCTCTTCTAGCAAAAGAGACTTTGCTTTTAATCCTTATGTTTACCCCTTGCAAAAATCCTCGGGACGTCCCTATAATATACCATGTTGTATGTATTAGTATAGTGAGATGCTAACACACCGTGTGTGTTCAGTTCGAATCCAAAACGACTAAGATCCGTTATTTTGTTTCAGTTTTACCCTGCATAAACAAATCGGTTAAAACAGCTGTAGTGCAAACCTTGCTGTATTTAAAGAAAATGCCAACCCCACAATCAGTTAGAAAGCTAAGTTGTCAAATCGCTAATAATAAAATATGCTAAACTAAAAATATGTTTCAAATTTAAAATTGTTAGGCATTCATTTCTCTAAAAATATGATTTGGAAAGTTTGAGTTTCTTTGAGTTTGAATGAATCTAAATTTTATGGAAAGAAAATGGCTCGAATTTTTGCGTGTTTTTTGATTATCTGGTTTTAGTTTGTTGCTGGTCCAAGCTAACATTTTAATCAATCAATAGCTTACTTTATAATGCTGTAACACTGATCTAGATTCAATGTGTTTTCATAAGGACTAGTTCAGCGAACTGAAGGCTTCTTTGTCGTACCATATCAGCTTAGGCAAACATGGACCAATATGTTTATTTGTTATAGATAGAACTTTCTCTTCATACAGGTCACGCGGACCTAGATATAGCGCCAGTACAACTACTACATGAAAGTAATACAAGCATGCAATATTGCATTCTCCGTGCATGTCAGCTTTGTTAGTCGTCGTTATTCAAAATAGTTTCAAGATGCAAGCATTCCGAGGTAACTACTTTAAATAAACTATAAGCAAACTGCACTCTTAATGTGGTTGCTTCATCTGCTTTCAGTTTCCTCTGAACACTAGCTAGTTCCTGAACTTATAATTTATACAAACTATGGCTCGATTCTGTTTTTGAATTGCTGTTTTGTCTGTATAGAAAACCAGTTCTTAGATGTTGAGAGAGTCTTTTCAGGACATTTTTTTGGGCTTTTAGTCATGAATACGCATTTTAAATGTTCATGTCTGGCACTTCGACACTGTCAAAAGCTGTTTAATAATGTTTGTTTTACGTTAATTCGTTTCGTGTCGCTAAGCCTTAGACTGTTTTGAACTTGTTCTAAAGTTTAGGCGCTTTAGTTTCAGAGTCTTAATCTGAACTTGCAAATGAACGGTAATAGCAAGTTTATTGAAGATAATTGATAGATTTAAAGCACATTTAACTATATAGGTGTTTTAGTCATTTGCACTGTATTTTAATAATTTTTACAAATATTTACACTTTAACATTTTGAAAATTTGTATTTAATATAGTTTAAATTTTTATGAATGTGTTTGCACTTTTTGTAATTTCCTAAGAATGTAACCATACATCCTTTTAGCGAATATTATAAATAGCAGTATAGTAGTATAGTCAAGATGAAGAGCCACCTTGTGGATATACTTGACTAAAGTTATTATTATTTTTATTATTATTATTAATATTATTATTATAATTGTTATTATTATTTGCATCCAATATGTCCCACCTGATCTCACAGAAGTAGTTTGTTTAACTTTTAATACCTAAAGTAAAGTAAAGATAAACAATTCTAAAATAATATTAAATAGAAACTGCTTGCAATCCCTGTTTTTACCAGTGTAGACAATTTGTTTGCAAGTTATTAATATTCAAATTAACTCGAGTTTTAAATTCCTTTTCAGCGTGTTCTGAAATTGAAACAGGAAGAGCTTACACAGCGCGATAAACTTATATATTCAGTTATTATTACATTGTCAGGATTTTGAAAAATCAAAGGTGATTATGTCGGTAAACTAGATCAACCATGTGCAAGTTTGTCGTACATGTCAAGTATCTAGACTTAGAACCATCAATATCAATGGGAAAAGCATGACATAGCTTTTTGTCTTCAATAAGAAATCCAGAAACTCGTTGATATTGAGTTTCACCCCTTTGCTTTGTTTCATTTAGGCTACAACATTTTCTCACAAACATTTAGCTAATTAAATTTGTTTATTGAAATCTTCGCAAACGTTTTAACCAGCGGAAGTTGCAAGTTAAACAGTATTGAGTTTCACTCAATAATCTTACTATTACTTAATCAAACTATTGAGCATCAACTGGGTTTGGGAATGGAGGAAGGGAAGAGGGATTTGTTCTTCTATGACTCATTTCAACTCAGTTTAACGTTATTTATAGACGATTAAATCATCAGTATACTACATGACCGTTATATGACAAATGTTTACTATAAATGGTAGCACAAAAACGACAGATAATAAAATTAAAGCGGTGATGTAACATTTGGTTATTAGTTTCTTAAAGTATTCAAACGATATGAAATTATCTAAAGTGACAAAAAAACTTGCCACACAAAACAACTTTTAATTACATGACAGCTTTTCTTTGTCAGATAAATGTTAAACTCGCACTAGCAAATTGGTTTTTGAGGCTAGTTTTGTTATGATTTAGAGAAAAAATGGGGATTTTCGGTGACTTCTAGTTTCCATTACGTTGGTAAACTAGATAAATCCTGTGCCTGTTACTTGTACTGGTTGAGTATCTATATGCTAGAATCGTCAATATCTTTTGAAAGAGTTTAGCATAGCTTTGTGTCCTCATTGAGAAGCCCGGAAACTCTTTGATAAAGAGTTGCCTCACTTATTTTGTTTTGTTTGGGCTTCAACTTTTTCTCACTCTTCAATTGATTTAATATCTTTTGTTGAAATCTTATAAGCAAGCCGAAAATCGCCGGTTTTAGACTAATAATTATTGTTTCTCATCAAAAAACTTTACTACTCGTATGTTGTGAAATAATAAAATATATGTCTAGCATTATGTATGCAAGGCCCGAAAAGCCAATTTAATAGACAGATCGACTTTAAAAGGTTCTAAGAACGCTGACAGAATTTTCCTGCTTCCTTTTCACAAAGATATTGTAGTTTGTTTCTTCGGTTTCTTTTTGTCATTTTTTGGTTCATCTGAACTGGAGGGTAGGGGAAGGAATAAGAGGGGAATTCCCCGTGCTTCAACACATTTCAGTTCAATTTAGCTTTATTCGTGTACACCATATAATCAACACTCTTTTATATAATTACCCTAAAAAATCTTTCTTCTATTTAAGGTTAACAAAACCACGAAGCCTATGCACGTTATCCGTCAATTTTTACAACTTAGGAAGAATTACTTGCAAAATTAATCTATATTGAGGTTTCCTCTGTGTCGCCGATACACTAGATACCGTATTACATACACATAGATAAATGGATGGACACAGGTAGGACCGAAGATCACAGAAAGAAATAACTAGACCACGTGTTGTTGAAAACACATGCCAGGTCCTATCCGGTCCATCGCATATTTTCAAATCAATTCAATTAATTTTCACTAACCACTAGGTTATACATCATAAAAAAAAAAAAAAAAGTCGACGAAAACTAATTTGGTTTCTGCTGTTTTAGGAGAAGTTCAAGACGATTTCGTATGTTTCCATTTGCTTGATGTTGACTGCTTTTTTGAAGTGCAGTGACTGCACGTGATGCCCTCTGATGTTCACTGGCCTCGTTTCGTACTCTCTGATGCCCACTGGCTGAATAATGTTCCTTCTCGTGTTTACTGACCATATATGGAGCCACTGCTGTAACTATGCTTTGTCTCTGTACATCATCATAGGCATCTTGTGTTCTACCCATTGGGGCTATGTTGTTGAAGATTTGGTAGTCTCTTTCATTTTTCTCGTGAGTAGCAAATAAAACTCCCGTTGTTGCATTGTCTGTAATCACTGGTTGTTGTGATAAAACTGTGCTTTTATGTGGGATTACCGCATAAGGATTTTGACCAGCCTTTGGGATATTAAAAAGCTGGTTATCATAAATACCACCAGGTGAAAACATATATGTAGAAAACTTTTAACAGTTGTTACTCTCCTACACGAGCTTTCTTCCATATTGCTTATGCTGCAAATTTATACAAATGGTAAATGCTGTTATATCTTTTTTATCTGTTTGTCCTGTTTTCTTCCATTCTTTTTTTCTTCCTTTTCTTCTCTTCCTTCCTTACTTCTTTCATTATCTATTTTCCATATCTCGTTTCCTAAATTTCTGTATTTGTTTCAATAGAATTATAAAGAAATTTTTTTTCATAGATTGCAACGCGTTGTTAATGATATGTTTGGGTACAGTTTTACATTCCCTGTATTCCATAGCCTAAGTGACAATTGCTTCTGATTGATCGAATTAAAATCAAAAATATTATAAAGATTAATGTGCATTAATGTATTCAGTATATAGATATCCACACTCAAGCATGGATACACATGTAAACATAAATATATATGAAAAAATGGAATCACACTTCCTTACACCAAGCATAATAAAATGTCTTGCCATTTCCACTTCAACGTTTTTGCTTAAGTTTCACAATCATTTTCTAACCCTATTTAGTACTTTAGATTTGCGATGGAAGCAAAGAAAGACAGTGCAATAACTCTCTTTTTGCATTTATAAACATAATATTTTAGGCGAGAACTGAGAATTTTTTTCCTTCCTTCTTTTATTATCTGTTTTTCTCCTTACGATATTGTACAACATATTTTATCAAAATATACCGTTTCTACTATTACTCTTGTAACCGTTTAGTTTTCGAAGCTGAGGTAACTATGGCGTACGTGAAATACTCCAACTAAACTGTTTTTCTCGTTTTTGGGGCGTAACTCGAGGTCCGTTTTTGTACTTATATTCTAACTTAAAGCCAAAACAAACCAAAATGTTATCCTTGAAAACATACTGTCGCTGAAATAGACGACTGAGTGATGTTTAAGGTTTGTTTGTTGATTGGGCTAACACTCCAGGATTGGATATAGTAAAACGTAGGGCAATCTCTGCTCGATGTATTTTCGAGTTATTCAGTTTAGATATTAATTGTCTTACGAACACCCCCGACATCTAATCAAGGGGTTATCAGATAATCACCCTCGGGAAGAAGAGGATGGCGAAGGCTAGCGAGAGGGGGTGGGATCGAGCACAAAATCTCACCTCAGTATTAAATACAAGTTCCTGATACTGGCCACTAGTTCTTCTTTGCTGGTCAATGCATTGGTAGCGACATTCATCATCCTGGGTGTTTATTGTTCTGTTCATCTCTGAAAGCTGATATTCCTCCTTTCTGCAATAAAACGCGGAATAATTGCATGGTGATTCTAAACATAACTGACACTCCATCAACTAATTTTAGGATCGCCTGTACACTAAATTGAAAAGAAAGTTAAGCTATTGTGCTGAACTCGACGTACCGCAAAACTACAAGAAACGCACGAAATCAATATTAAGCAACTGATTTTTTAACGTTTTCATTAAAAAAGGCCAATTTTTTTTCTATGACAATATTACTAAATCACCTGCAAAGACAATTATTGCCTTTTAACTTAACCAAGTATTTATTTCAAACTTTCTCCCCTTTAATGTTCTTTTTTATTATGTGCAACTGTTCACTGAACCTTTTAATGTAGTGACTGCAAGCCCTGGCAGAAAATTGCGCCGGTGCAAATAAATCGTTGATTTTTAGTTAACGACCATATTTCACGAAGGTATATTACACCTAGCTTGGGGAGAAAATGTACAGTTTCATGGTTCGTTCCACTTACGTCGACGCAGCTTTGAACACTCCTTTTGGAGTTTAGTGGGCTTCGCAACCAGTTAGTTGTATCAACTATGGCTTGGCTCAATGTAGAAAACTGTCACAGCAACGAAAACAAAAACGTCGAAGGAATATGAAACGAGGAAGTGATTCGCTCGTTTATTTTGGCTTGCATAGCTGTCAAAGCTTGAATTTTTTATACAAAACAACGCAGCAAGCAATGAATTACAATGAAATTGTTTACTATTGAAAAATGAAAGACTAAAATACACTCATTATGGTTATTTGACGGGACAACCTCAACTTGTGAAGGGCGACCATAAAATGAACCCTTGGTTACCCCATGTACAGCTAAAAACTTTCCTCGAGCCTTGCACTAAAGTAAAAAAGGGACAAATTACTAAGGAGTAACTTAATTTCACTTTGACACCGAATTTCTCATCATTGAGGGACTTAACTATATTACTTGGAATACATATGAAACTTAATATATTTAAATGATTTTTACTTTCGATTTTATAAGGGAAATTTATTAATAGCAATTACATTTGACAGTGTTGGTTTAGAAACCAATCAACTTATCAACTAATCAATCAACCCATTCATCTTTCTATATATTTGTCAATCAATCAATCAATCAATTAATTAATTAATCAATCATTTAATTATTCTACAAATCAAACTTAGCAGTTATATTTATCAAAGGTCACGTACAGAAAAAAAAGTGACCCACCTAGCTAAATAAGATTTACAACAACCAAATATCTATCATAAACCTTTGGTGACACAACTAAAGCAATTTACACGTAAAGTTTTTTACTTCACTTTGTTGTACCTCGCTTTTCTTTTCTTGCGAATAAAAATAAGAAGCAGAACCAGAAAACTCGAACACGCCAGGCCTCCAAATACCCAACCGGATATAAGGTAGACTATGTTGCCCATGTCGTTTTTCTCTATTCTTGACGTAGATTTGTACCAAGGTATCACAGTCGTGACGGAAGTGTTTGTTACCTAAAAACGAAAAATTGTGTTTTGTTTAAGAATGTTTTTCGTAGAAGAAAATGGTAGACCTTAAACTTAAAGATAAGGTCTCTTTTAATCATGTTTATGTATTTATTACCATTTGCAATAATTGCTGAAAACTCGGCTATGGGAGATAGTTATTATACAATTAAAATATTTTTATTTTTAATTATTTGTGGACATGTGCTTGTATGTGTATGTGTATGTGTATGTACATAGTTCTGTGTTCAGGTGTAGGTTTCGGTAAGTGCGAATGCGCTTTGCTGTAATTGCACTACAAAATTTTAACGTCGGCTGGTTTTTCTCTCTCCATACCTTTCTCTTCTCTGTTGGGGAAGTTGTTGTTGCTTTTGTTGCTGTTGTGACTCTTGTCGTCGAGGGAGCTCTTGTTGAAGTTATTGAAGTTAGTGCTTTGGTTGTACTTGGTGCAGTGGTCGTTACCTCATGATGGATCAATAGACACTGTGGAGAAATATGGTGATATGCATGTAATCACCTTTCGGATGTTTATAATATATACGTCAGTATTATACCTAGATAGGGGTCTTCAAAAACGCAGGTTAAAACTGAAAATACAAATAAAGTTGAAAACTAACAAAATCCAATCATTTCTTCAGGAAAGGTGAGATGCTTACGACATTATAAAATCGTTAAAGCCACAATTCCAAACTAGGAGATGAAGGCTGATTCCTGATCGAGTCAGTAGTGAAGTCTCATTCAAAAGACGTTGATTGTATTGTTAACTCCTAAATTTACCCAGAAGGAAGTATAAAGCTATTGCCTGTACATCGTATTAAAGCGTTCAAAACAAACATAATTATAACCCATAGAATAGTACAACTTGTCTACGATCTTGACCGTGATCGTGGATTTAAGAACGTAATAGCTTTTTGCAAACTTAGAGCACATTTTGGTTGTGGAGTGGAAGAAGGGGATAGGTATATTTAGATTTAGCTATTCTGAGACAAGCTTTTGTGAAAACAGAATACTTACCTTTTTGCTTTCGTTTAACACTTTACAAGTGTTATTTCGTCTTATACACGGCATATTTAGT
Organism: Parazoanthus swiftii; assembly: GCA_025403585.1. Classification (NCBI taxonomy): domain Eukaryota; kingdom Metazoa; phylum Cnidaria; class Anthozoa; order Zoantharia; family Parazoanthidae; genus Parazoanthus; species Parazoanthus swiftii. The sequence goes on along the minus strand of JAOBYE010470086.1, from coordinate 2,655 downwards.
GGAGGGCGTTTGTTGGTGTTGTATTGTGAAGAGTATCCGCGGGTGATGTTTTGTTCATAACAGCTCCAATTAAATAGTTGGCTTGTATTACACGTCTTTAACCCTGCGAAGATCAGTATAAATATATCTTAAGTAGTTAGCGTATCTTAGTTTGTTTGAGAAAAAGTCTTATGAGCAAAAAAAGCATTTGAAATTTTAATTTCATTGAATTGAGGTCAAATAGATAAAATACGGAACGAGCATTGTGTTGATTTTAAGAGTATGGTGTAACTATGTCAGGAAACGCACTTATTATTTACTTGTACCAAATGAATTTTAAGTTTTTACTTTAAGTAAAAAAAGAAATGTTATAAATTGGTTGTATACTGTAATGAAGCTATCGTTTTAAATCAAATCAAATCGCCCAAATGGGATTTAAAGTTTGAACGAATATATAACAACAACTTCTGTTATGCTTCGAAACAAAAACCGTATTTCCAAAATTTCCGGAAAGATGAGAAGTAGCGGTTGCAGATGTAGCTTTATATCCAGTTATCTAATGTTATAAGAAATGCGTGACTTACCTTCACATATGTGGTTTGCATCTTCAACAGTGAAACACGAATAAAACGACAAGTTCCTGTAACTGAGGCTAAGTTGGCTCTTGTTAAAGTGACAATGCTCCTCACAATTACTGCTAAGATTTGTTTGTCCACGTGTTGATACATTAACACATAAAATGACAAGTTCTGTCTTCTCTGCCGTTGCTTCAAAGTTATAGCTGCAGTAACACGCGAAAACATAACCTACTACCCAAAATGCTTGCATCTTAAAACTTATCAAGTAACTTGAAACGGTAACAACTTATCGATATCGCTGGCCTCATCACGATGCTATTGCGGAAGTTAAAACAGTAGAAACCGAACTGGTTTGGTTGGCTGATCACACAATTGTTGAAGCGACAATAGAAACAGTTATGATTATTAATAGTATTATCAAAAGTTCTGGATGCGAAAAATATGATTTTGAACCTTAAACGAAAACTTCACAGGTCAGTGTAGATTTCTGGGCAACTATCCACCACCCCTCTTTTAAGCGTATTTCTAACCTTGACTTTGACCTAACCTAAGGTTAGTAGTTGCCAAGGAACCTAACACTTTTTCCATGTTATAACTACGCCAATCTCATTCATTGAGACTAGGAGTCACAAAGCAGCAGTCATCTGATGCAACAGTTGCTGTAATTTACTATCAGTTTATTAGCATAGAGCAAGTTTTCGGCAAACGGCGTAACAAACTAAATTTTAAGAATTTGGAAAAAATTAAGGGTGAGACACCTACGCTTACACAGCGTGTAACTTTAATAACGGTTTCTGTGAAAGCGCAAGAGTATACTATCAGTCTTTGCTGAATGCGGTTGGTTATGAAACTTGGAGATCTTTTGTTGTCGGCAATAAATAAAGCAAAGAGAGGAAAGGACTATTTAAATGACAGAGTTTTCTCTAACTAAAATTTGTATACAACTTTAAGACAGAAATACAGCTAAAGTACAATGCCCAAACGCTTCGAGTAATATTTCTGTTTTCATCAATGGTCTTAAATGTATTTACAACGACTAGCGTAAGCAATATAAATAATAGCTGAACAATGATTATTATTTAGTGGGGCTGCAAAGAGAGTTTCCTACTGGGAACATTTGCATAGTCATTCCTTCAGAAGTCATGGCTCGAAATGGCCGGTCAGATGACGCCACAAATAATCAATTTTCATATTAGTCCAAAGCGTCACGGACTTTGATCTCGATTGGCTTCATAATTCATGTCAACCTGCGCTCAAAAAGTGACATTTGGTGTGTAAATGCGGGGCGCTTCTATAAAAAAACAGCGTGTGGCTCATGTACTATGTAAGACTTTGCCAGTTCGCGTCAATTTTCTTTGGTCAAATTGCCTTTCAGGACAGCACAATTTAGGGTTTTATTTGTATAGAAGAGTAATAAGTTGCCCGTTTTGGGGATTTACCTCGGTGTAAGAATCTCTTGATTGAAGTCGTAAGGTCCCCCGAGAGGTGCCCAAATGATGTCACTGTGAGCAATGAAGCCTCGTTCTTGGATTTGCGATACGGTGCATACTTACACTCATACTCTTCAAAATTTACTTCAATTGTGGGAGGTGAATTGACGTCATTAATGGGCTTGACGTCTGGTTAACGTCAGGTGAATTGACCTGAAATGTTTAATTTAACTCCCATAACTACAGCATATTTTCCAATCTATGAGAAAAAGAGTACAACGTATCAATACCTTGGGGCGATTTATTGCCTTCACCACTAGTACTGATGAGCTAACGTCAGACTGGGTGACGTCAGTCGCGAGGTAGAGCCACCCGCGAGTTTTATAAGAGTCTCTGATCAACCAAGAGATACAGCGCTGACAAGAAAAGCTACAAAAAGCTGTAGGTTTCAAACGATATGAATGTTTAGTGTTCTTCATTTGCTGACCCAGAGACCGACACACTCTTGTTTTAAAAAACGAATCTAAAACTTAGAACAGCCGTCCGAGAAAACGTACGCAACTCACCCACTACAAAGCGAAATGTCGTTTTGTCCGAGAAAACGTACGCAACTCACCCACTACAAAGCGAAATGTCGTTTTGTCCGAGAAAACGTACGCAACTCACCC
>JAOBYE010469975.1:0-13524 GCA_025403585.1 Parazoanthus swiftii | reverse complement strand
CTCAAAATCGCCGGTGGATTTTTTACACTGTAATTTCACATGTGAAATTATGAATTAACGCTGAAATTTCGCGCCAACATTAAGGAGTAATTTGTCACCTATGATATTAGGAAGGAAACGAAACATGTTTTTAAAATTGTGTTATGCAATGGCCGTCGTTGTGTAACCAGAACATAGTTGAGATAAGTGTAAATTTGGGTAGGGGTGGCATAGGGAATGATGAGGGTGGTAGTGATGGAGAAGGAGGTGGTTTGTACTAGGTATGGATTGTACTACTCATACAGGTATAACTTGCTTCTTTAAACTAGAACATGAATGAGTAGAACGGACGCGTTGCTGGCTTTGAAGGTTTTTTATGCGTTGTACTTGTAGAAGCAACTTTGGAGCTGCCAAAAAAAATTTCAGAAAATTTTTTCTTGACAAAGAAACTGGTCTCTTTTCATGGTCGAGTTGTTGGGTTTCTGGTTCAGAAAGCTACCTGAAAACAAAGTAGATGGAAACTAAGTAACTAAAAGTAACACAAACCTGCGAATTAACGATAAATGTATTAGATCTGAAGTTGTATGAAAAGTTTTCACGTATTAAAAGGATGCAAATGGATTCGAATATAATGTCTCACAATTCGTGTTACACGTAATTACCCCCGAAAACAGCTGGCTTGTGCAAACCCGTTTTTAAAACTCATTTTCGCTACAATTTTGACCAGAGTCCACTGAATATTAAATCTTTTACGAAATTCTTAAAAAACGTCCGCTAATGCGACTCTTCAAGTGTGTTCACTAATCTGTTCCCAGCAAATCAAACACCCGATAACTCGAATATATTTGCATTTCCGTCGAGGGCTCGAGATATCGGGGTCATCTGTAATAGAAATAAAACGTCGTGGTTGCTCATGGTGACTGCAGCTTTTTAACTTCATTTTGTGATTTGCTTGTGATTCAGGGAGGCACTGGTGGCACGGCAGATAGTTCTGGTGTCCAGACTCCTGGGCAACCTAGCGGCCCAGCTTAGTGGCACCTCATCCTTTGTTTCCAGTTCGGGTGAGAGACTGTAGTGATCACATTCCGTAAATGCTTAATCTCAAAACATCGTAGCAACGGGGGTACTTCACAACTTACAATACCCTGTTATTTGTTTAAGTTGTCTACAAAGGATTTATCCATGGAAGTTTTAGAATTTGATCAGGTTTGTACCTCGGAGGTTTTTCCCCCTTGGAACCTTAAAACGTAGGAGGGACAAGCCCACTATTTTCATTATCCAGTAGTAATTATCGCTACTTTCCAGTACGGATTCTGACTTGTAGATTTTCAGTCTTAATCCAACAGTTAACTGCTTCGCGCCATTGGCTTTTCAGCCAAGTGCAAATGCCAATCGTCTGAATCGGCCGTTCTACTCGTATTGAGCAGAACTGTTATTGCAACAGCAATTCTTCAGTAGGGTAAAACCAACATGTCTCTAGACGGTCTAAACCCAGCTGACGTTCCCTATTAGTGGGTGAACAATCCAATACTTGTAGAATTCTGCTTCACAATGTTAGGAAGAGCCGACATCGAAAGATCAAGAGCGATGTCGCTGGGAACGCTTGGCTGCTACGAGACGGTTTTCCCTGTGGTAACGTTTCTGAAACCTCTATCTTTAAACTCCAAAATACTAAAGGATCGATAGACCACACTTTCACAATTTGTATTCAAACTGAAAATCAAAATCCTCTTGTTCGATAGTACCTTAAATATACTACGGTAACTGAAAATATAACGAAGTTATTGTAAAAAGACTAACTAAAAACGTTATTTTACAACCAGCTTCCTATTTGGTTTTAAGAAGCATTGAGGTTGCCAGGAAGTTCATAGCACATTGCCCGAAGTCTTGTCAGAAGAATGCATATAGCAACAATGCTTGGTCAGCTTTTGCTGATATACACGATATTAGTTGTCTTTCATCACACACCCAAGCAACTGTATAAAAGGGTTGACAATCAGATAAAGTATTATTTTTGGAAATCTGCTTGTGAAGATTCTCAAACTCATTAATTATTCATGTAATTTTAGACCAGTCAGGGAGCCAGATTTGGTCAGGTGGATGAGTCTTGAAACCCCGTCAAACATGCATTTGTGTGTTTGAACAATAGCCCATTTCCGAATTACGCTCCACTGGTCACAAACAAAACCTTCAGGTCGAGGCTAGGTGCTCACTTTTTATAAATTTGTTGTGTTTTGAGCACTTAGCCTCGATTTGTTGCTTTTGTTTGTCGGCAGTGGAGCTTAATTCAGAAAATGGGCTATTGTCAAACTGCAGGGATAAAGTTGTGCTTAATCAACATATTCATGTCACATTCTGTCATCCCACGAGAGTAGTCTGTACTCCACAAATCAGATCTATTGTGTGATGAACAATTTCCTTGGAAGCATTGAACTGTTCTTTGAACAATGCAATTAACATGCCTATTTTGATCGATTGAGAAGCTATTTCAAAAACCCGTACTTCGTGCTTGATTTCTTAGTTTTCATGTGACGTCAGAGCCGCCATTTTGGTGCCCCTTACAATGGAGTTGTAATTAGTTTCTTTTTCTAGGGGCTCAAACATGGCCGCCATGCCCTTTATCTTGGAGCATCCCCGGGGAGTGAGTGAAAACCAGCAATAGGAATTCAGACACCTCGAAACCATAAAAGCAAATAATAGTTTTTCTGTGTTTGGAACCCCATTCAAACAGCCGCACTCGTTTTTGAATTATTATATACTATGTTAGGTGTACAAATTGCACAAACAAAACATGAAATAGGGATCTCTGAATTTACATGTCCTCTTATTTTCTTTCAGGTTGTTGACTCGAGAACTTAATCTACCAAACACAACTCTGCGCCGAGCAATTGGTCACTTTTAGCATAGTATTCCGTTTAATTTAGTCCTTTTTCAATTCGTTCATTACCGTCTTTCAAATAACGGTATTGATATGTTATCGAAGTGATCATTCAGTGAACTGTTGAAAAGTGTTCAAATTGAAGTTGGTAATGATATGAAAACATCTGTGGATGCTTTGGAACTGTTTGTGTTAGCAAGTCATGTATTTAAACTATCAATTTCGATTGATGCAAGTTCCATTTTACCGTTAATGTTGGCATGGTTCAGTACTTAAGCCTGCTTTCTTAAAATAAACAACTTTTATGACGCTATCTACGTTTGTGGTTTTTACAGGTTCTGTGCACCCGGGTGTCGCAGAACCTTTTTTTTTTGGTTTGAAAGTCTGCACTGCTGGTTCGTCAACGATCGGACAAAAAAAACCGCTTGCTTTTACGCTGCTTTTTTATTTTCAATCTCAGTTGCTAATGTATACAGTATTTACAAGATCATATAGTGGATAAATCAAGGCGTTTACATTCAAATATGTAGAATATGGCGTGGGAATACATTGTACTTTGTCCCAGCAAAATCCTACTTGTGTAGGTTTTTCCTTTACGTAAAGGACAAGCCTTCGTGAGTTTGTCCCACGTTCATGTTCAGTATATGTACAGCAGTGCTGTTGTTTCGCGTCATGTACCGATGAATCTAGAATCTCTTTCAAGCTAATCGTTAACTAAATGATCCGGGCACACGGAAACCAACAGATCTCTAGAAACTCTAGAGCTGTATACCATTAATATTTGTAAGTCTCCAAACGAAATACATTTTCTGCTACTAAAATAATTGAATAAATGATCTACAAGAATTATAATGTTTTAGCTACACTACAGATTTCACAGCACCGTGTGTTTTGTCTTTATCTACTTGTTCAAGTTCAACCGGTTGGAATGACAAATGGAACGGAACGGCGCTCTCCGGTTGCACAAACTTTATTATCGACCAAGTCGTCGAGCGCTTTGGGGCAAGTAACCACATCATGCAAGATCTATGAAAACGTATTGATCAGTCGAGCTGCAGCTCTTCCATCGAGTGGAAATACCGTTCCACTTGACACGGAAAAGTTCCAGAATTCTAAACTCGCCCTGGATAGGAATAGTCTTTCAGCGGTTGTCACATCACAGTGATGGTGATACAAAGCAGCGATAACAGCTTGTGGCTGGTAGTTGACAGCACTGTGACAGCAATGTTGCCATTTTGGGTGACTGAGAAGTGTATGAACATTGTCACAGCACTGTGCCACTCTTCAGTCAATGTCAGTGCTATCACTGCTGTCACAGTGTTGATATTGCTATATTGCTACTACTGTGGCTGTGACACCCTTCTTGCCACTGAATAGATGATGACGTAAGCTAGTCTCGTACCCGAATGAGTGTCCACTTGGAATGCTATCACAAATTATGTGGCAAGAAACTAAATTTGGGAGATTATATTTTTGCCTAACAAAGTTTAGAAATTTCATGAACTGCAAAGGATTGCACAGCAACATCACACGATGAAAAAAATCTTGGGAAATATTCTTAACTTCACGCACTCTTCCCAGCTATTATCGGTGTGACATTGGTTTCGATTTTCACTCCAGCAGTAATAGATCTACGCCTAATATATCAACCTTTAGCAGTAAAGGTAGATAAATTAGGCGTTCGCAAAATCACTTGTTGAGTTGTACTAATACCTTAAGTGACCGTTAATTTGTTGTTTTGTGGATAGAAACTGCATCAAATCACACTACAGTGGAAATTTGTTGTTTTGTGGACAGAAACTGTGGATGACCGTTAATTTGTTGTTTTGTGGATAGAAACTGCATCAAATCGCACTACAGTGAAAATTGAAATTGTAGACATCTATGATGTCGCTGAAATACCTGTAAAAGGCAAATAAGTAACTGATCATCAGTGGAATACTTAAAATGTGTGCAATTCTACGGTCGGTTTCGCCACCAGATGCTTCTTCAGGTTTTGGTTAATGTTTATAAAAGTATTGAAGACTTTTCCACAAAATTCCAGGAGTTTTCCAGGAGTACAGGGAAACTGTCTGTTTTTCCAGGAGTTTTCCAGGGCCCTGGAAAAAAAAATCAAAATTCCGGGAGTTTTCCAGGAATTCCAGGAGTAGTGAGCACCGTGATAGTACTTTGTTCTGTATTATACCCTGGAGAACTCCTGGAAAACTCCTGGAATTTTGTTATCATCAGTCAGTGAGCACCATGTACTGAACCCCATTTTAATGAAGTTTCCGGTATAATTAAGAAACTTTTTGAGCCCGAAACCGGTATAAGAATAACCCAAACTTAGTAATTTTAACGAAGTAAATTTTGGTTCCCAAGCATTAACGCTAGATAGCACTGACTATGTAGACAAAATTTGTAGCATAATGGATTAATGCTATTATGGTAGTTGGAGAAACAAGAATTGCGCCGGCATCTTAGGGAGCATTCAATTTTTAGAAGGGGATGTGGGCTGGGGGTGGGTAATCGTGTTTTTACACTGCCAAAAGGGGGTCATTGGAATTTTCACACCATTATTAAGGGGGGGGCAAGATATTAAACAACAGCCTAGGGGTGGGTTGCGAATTTGATACCATACTTGAGAGGGGGGTTCTTAAGTTTTGTACGACCTATCAGAGGGATTCCACCCCCCCCCCCCTTGTAGAAAATGAATGCTCCCTTATGACACGGCTTAACTTGAAATTATCAAAGTTGTAACCTGCTATACACCAACTGAAGATTATGAGGGTGAAAACGATGGTTCTGGAGCAGATGCAGGGAGCTATAAATTGTAGCCGAACCCGCGATAACATGCTCATCATTGGTGATCGTATTAAATGCAAGACCGAAATATAGTGCAGAAGATGGCGATGGATGGGGCATAATTTTTATAATGAAAATACCAACGAATACAATCAGAAGGATGGCGCTGCCGATTGCCCTGTTCTTTAAAAGTGTGTTACACATAACACGAAACTCTTGATAAATTTCCTTACCCAAGAACACGAAGCCCGATCTTTACGAAGTATTAAAATGTTGAAATACTCCAAGGAAACCCCATATGTACACAAAGCGTCGAGCAAATCAATCTATCAGGAACAAATCCAAATCGTGGGTCAAAACTTTAACCCTGGGTAAGCGCTCACTTGCCAAGGAAAGACAAAGGAAAGCTTGGAGGTCTGTAGAATTGGACTGAAATGTTTACGGAAGAGGGTTGCACTTTGATACAAGACTGAAAAACTGGTTAAAAGAAGAAATAGTTAGTATTGAGTAAGTACTGTTGGGAGGGGGGCTCTTTTTTACCCCTAAAAATACTTCAGCTTTTGCAAACGTGATCCTCCAGAAATACGACGATCCCTGACCAGCAATTGCAGTAAGTATTATCTATATGATGTTCTAAGTCCATTAGCTGCAAAACCATTATATATTTCATACATTTATTTTTATATTTCATATTTATATTAATAGCATTTAAGTTGTTTTTTTTTAAAAAAAACAGGTCGTATTGCTGTTGTCTTTAGTAAAAATATTAAACTTGCAGTCAAGTAATGTCAAAAATATAGAAACAAAAACATAAATGATAACCACTTTCCATACTTTACATTTTCGTTTGAAATGCAACACTTTCTATTTTTGGGCCTTCCGTTCACATGGGAAAGCGAAATATCGAAATACGCTCTCCTAAGTGGAAGCTTTTGATAACGCCGTTTTCATTTGTTCGTGAGGACGATCTAGAACGAACGATGACGTAGTGGCAGTTAATGTACTCATATTGAAGTACCAGAGTTTCCGGATCGTTTTAATGTTTTACGTGAAGATATGCATTGGAAACGACAATACGGAAACGATCACGCGGACGAAAGGCATCTGATACAAATTTGATAAAACTGTTGCGTTTTAAAACGAAAACGTTTGTGTGTGGACAAGATTTCAAATATAGACCATAAGTTAGAAACCATTTTTCAGCGGGAAATGTCTTTCAGAAAAAAGGAAAAAGAAATTTGGATACTACAAGTTCACTAATCTATCTATAACAGTTCTAAAAATATATTTAACTTAAATTTTTGTAAATGCTTAATATACTGAGTAAAGCATGAATTACCGTCATTGATATCAGTTATACAGTGTATTATAGTGCTACTCAAAGTACACATTTCTCAAGAAGCCAGTAAAAAAATGTTAGCTGAACATCAACCAGTCAAATGAACCCATCAAGAGTATTATGAAACTGTAATAAAGTAAACCAGAGAAAGTACCAATTTAGCACTAACATAATAGTAAAGCCTTATAAAGAGCTGTTCATTTTCTACAGCTAACTAATGGGGGAGGATGGAAGGCAAAGGGTGCCTTTGTTTGGCACTGTGCTGGTATAGGCTTAGAATGTACATGGATTGTCATCCCTGAAAATGATTTCAGCCAATCACAGCCCAGATTACTGCCGTAATTTTAGACAAAATCGCACACAGTTTGTTTCATGGTTGATGGAAATATTCAAAATGATGGAAAAAGTATGCAGCAAAAGGTTAGCACAAGTAATTCTATTCCAGAATAGCCAACTCCCCTAATAACCTAAATATTGCTAGTGATCTAATACTACTCCCAACATGTCCTTAACTTATTTTCTGGTTGCTGGGTACTGAGAGTTCAGTCATCAAAACTGCTAAGATTCTTGTGGAACAACATTTCAAAAAAAAAACTTTAAGCAATATATTGGAACAAGTCAAAAATAAACAGCCCTTGGCTATTGATGCAGCTGCACAGCATTAAATTTACAACTGAAAAGTTTAGTATAAGAAACTGCAAATTTTACAAAATATTAATTCTTAAAATAATGTCATATAAAAAATTCAATTTATAGTGTTTTATACCATGGAAATAATGTATTTTAACGCTGTAAGTGTTGCATTATTGTAAGTCTTCAATTCATAATTCAGTATGCTTCAGTCATTGCAATTCTTGAAGGGAAAATTTGAGTTGACAGTTTGCACTGCAACTTGTACATCATGGGATTTCAATTGAAATAAGTACATTTTAAATTGCAAAAGAAACTTAATTTGCACAATTGGCTTATAATTATACTAAAATTAGCAAATACTAGCTTTGGCCCATAAACAAATCATTTGGTAAGACATTACTCTGTTGAACGTCACTTTCACTCTCTAAAGGGCTACAGCCCCACCCACCACAGATGATGCACATGCAATTAGTTTCAGCTGAACCATAGTCACTGTCATCATCATCATCACCATCATCACTGTCATGGTTTTCACACTCTGAGTTACTCTCAGAGTAACAACTACACAAGTTTGAGTTACAACACTCCATCATCTCATCTATACTTTGGATGTCTTCCTGAACAACCCCAATGTCTGATGTTGGAGAACTATCATAACTGTCAGAATTATTACAATTTGCAGTCGAAGCTTGTAGACAGTATGAACCATTTTCCAAAGCTGAATGCTGTGTTTCAGACACCTCACAGCTCTGGACCTGCGACTTGCGTTTAAATCTCCTTTTCTGTAGCCAGTTTCGCAGGCTTCTCTGAATGACTGATACAGCTTTCTTTAATCTCAGAAACCTTTTCCTCTCGTAAAACCTCTTGAAGTAAGCTTGAATTATGCGAACAGCAGTATCAATAACGGCCTCCTGGAACTTCTCAATGAGTTTGTTGCACGCACTATACTCGTCCTTTCCTGGGGGCACAATGTCTTTGCCAATGATAGCTTTGGTGTAATTTTGCTGGTCTTTTTCTAGTGTCTCTTGGTTTCTTACATTATTTGTCTGTTCACTGTCTAGCAATGCCTGGTTACAGGTTGGTCCCTCGGTTTCTGAACTGCTCTGACTCTCATTATCACCACCTGGCACATCTTTGTTGTTTTCGACTGTCTCAGAAATTGGTTGCAAGGACCTTTGAGAAGGCAACAGATGACAAATCAGTTTACAACCAGCTTATCTACATAAACATTTAATTTAAGCTGGCATACCAATACAGTACAATAAATTATGGAAATGACAACCCTCAGGTAGTTCACATATTTTGTCAGCAACAGCCCCCAGCACAGGTTCATTAGTCCCAATTAGTGACCCACATCTAGTTGTTTAAAACCACAAAATATATATATTGAGACAAAAGGTAACTGAATTGAGAAATCTGTATTTCTCACCAAATCTGACTGCTTCATAATGCCAAATTTCATTTTAAATGAGTTTCTGAACATAGGAGTGTTATAAATTATTATCTCATTAGCCCCCATTAAGTTTCAGAACATTGCCATGTCACATTGAAATAAAAGGATAACAAGGGTGAATGAGCTTCATTCAATTTTCTTCAAAAATAAGGTGTGCATCCTGGACTCCCTACAAACTCAGCCAAGAAGGTATCTGTATTCCCATCAATAGTTGACGACTATGCAGATTTGACTTCTCACAAATGCTAATTAAAACATACAGCACAAAAGAGTTGATTCATTACACAGCATTCATGACAAACCAAAAACTGGCAAAGGACCATTTGTTCTGTCTCCAAATTCCTTTTTTTGAAATACGTGGTACAGACAGCACTTTTTCTTGAATGTTAGTTTTGTAAAATTATAAATAACTTACTATAGTTTGCCAAACTTCATAACTGTGCACTTTAAATTAACACAGCCATTTTGAGCAGAGAATTCTAATTAATACAACTATTTTGGGCAATTAACAATTGTGACAACATGCGTATAAGGAAATAAAGGAACTTGGTTGGTATTTGGCCCTATGCTACACTTCAAGGGTCTAATCTATCATGCTATTAAAACTAATTATTTGCTATAATCATAATAATTGTACAAAGGCCAAAACTGTATGTTAAAGTCCAATTATATAAGTAAAATTAGTATGCCACCCAACTGTCAGAAACCCCAAAGCATGTGACGATCATTTCTATTTTTATGGCCAGAAACAGATCAGGGCAAAGTCAATATACAAGCAGAGTAAGCTTGATATAATATTTAAATTGCTATCAGAAGCTGAGCAGTGTTTTGCTTTAAGAGATTGTAGACTTGGTTTGGAAGTCATTTTGAAATATTTTATGAGGGAAGACCTTTCATCCAGGCCCTTCCACAAATGTTTTGAAGTTATTTCAAAAGGAATGGCAAACAATACATTCCAAAATAATTCAACTGTAGCAACGGTATTCAACAGGCATCAAGCTCCTGTATAACTATGCACTATAAATTATTGTACCAGGCCATGACATGTTCCAACTCTTGACTTCAAATGCTGGATCATTGCCTGCATTAACTCTGACCAGGACTTTAAACCTTCAATATCGCAGATTTGGTGGATATCTCAAGAGGCTCAGTCAAATATCTGAACAAAATATTGGTATACAAGTGTCACCTTGGTATTTGGTGACGTTTTGAATAGCGTTGGAAAAGAATATCAAAGCTTTGAGGCAACATTGCAACTGAGTGTGAATTACGCTTGATAAAATTGCAAATGTTACAACAGTTTTTAAAAAACAACTGGTAAATGTTTGAAATGAAACAAAGGGACTTGTATGAGTTACAATTACACATTAATTTGAAAACTTTATTAAACCATTGATGATTTAAAATGCATAAATTGTGATCAACTTTTTACATGAATTAATGATGCGCCCACAAAACCTCAAATCTGCAGGTTCTTGAACCTAAAATATCAAGACAGCCTTTAAGCAGCACCCACAAGTTGTAGATACGAAATGTTGAAAATAAATGCAATGGACGGATAAATGAACAGATATATGTGATCACTTGTAAAACTAGCGACAAGTAAGAAAGTAAATCGAAAATGAAAGAAGAATAATACTTTCGTTTCAAATGATGGGCAATATCCCAACGGAAATTTCTCGAATCTTTCTAATCCAGCTGGAATACCAAACAATGCAGAAAAACCTTGAATGTCTAAAAGTGGAAAATTAACACTTACTAACCAGTAAATATTCGTTGATCAAATCATTCGTATATTACTCCTTGTAAGAATTTTCCCTAATTGGCGCCGTCTTTTTTCACGGATGACACATGTTCGCACAATACTTAATAGTCCAAACGAACCGCACTCCCGAATCACAAACAAAACGCCAGCACGCCATAACCAATATCTTACAAAACAAGCCTGCGGTTAAATTTTGTGTTAGCACAGAAGTTCTAAAAAAAATACTACAGAATTCAAACCCTTGCTGTATGACAAACTGATAAATACAATTTAAAGTATGACTTTCGAGAACTTTCATATGAACGTGTACGTGTTTTGGCAAAAAAAACTCGGCACAGTGTGACGAAACATGCAATGCAATTCATCATGGGGCTCAATATTGTATTGTCAACATCCACCGATTTTACGAAATTGGAGAAATTAAAGATTGCCTGGTGTGGGACTGATCGATTGTCTCGACCAGATTTTAGCAATAAAGTCAAATCAACAAAACAAAACTGTTTATGTTTTCTGGTGATAATCTTTGGAATCGTTGTCAGTACCTAACGACATGAGGACGGATTTAAAGTAAAGCAACACAAGACAATGTTTGTAAATTACCATTAGACAGAAACACAATTCAGATTAATTGAAAGGAACCAGTAAACACACGAGAGCAACTGCTATAGAATAACAACTCCACGATTACAAACCTCGAGAAATATTTCCAGCCCCATCTTCTGTTGTTTCGTCGTTTACGAACAACGGCTTGCTGATTACCTATACTGCTAGAGCGCTCTTCCACGATCGCTTTTGGATCGGGAGGGGCGGCGATTTCTCGCCCAGTGTCCTTTCCATCTGTGTAATTAGTTTCAGTGTTCATTCGCATTTAAAGCTTTGAGCTAAGATAAAAACAACATGAAGAAATGCAGAATCGGACACCACTGCGCCAGTGGTTACTTCCTGAAAATCGGAGTAATTTGAGCAGAACCACAACACAATCACTTTGACAGTGAAATCGAGAATGCTCTCGAACTTTGAACCCGTATTTTTGTTTGAAACAGGCTTACTAAGACCCAGTCTTCGGTCATTCGTACCGACCGCGCACTTGTGGTTTTTTAAGTTTGCTATTTCAGGTTTTTACTTTTGAAAACACAAAGTTTGCTGCTTATAAACGTACTTCACAAATAGAAAACAACATGCAACTGAAACTGATGTACAGCATGTAGCACAGCATGCATCAAGTACACTTCGACTTTGAACCTGTGATCTAGTTTCAAAACACGGATTCGTTCTCAGTCTTCTGAGAGTGATCACGTGCTCTTGTATCCAAAATGGCGGCGGTTGGGCCTTTGGTCGAAGCAGCAAGAACAATTTTGGGTCAGTTCCTTTACGGTATTCTGCTTCGAAATCGTTTTTGTTCATACATCAGAAGTTCTTGCAGATTTCATGACCAAATACTGAAATTTTTGCACCCATCAATGTTTTGCCGCTGGGGTGGGGGTCAGGCAAAAATTGTCAAGGTTGGGGATCAGACACACTAGGTCAGACCAGCCCTAACTAGCCCTAGGAGTAGGTATATAGTTTTGTTTTATACTTTAGTCACTTTAGCAATAGAGTAACCCTAGACAAGGAACCAATAATGGCTGTAAAGGTACATGTGGCTGACAGAATTCTTTTATTGTGGTTGTGAAGGGTAAGACTAAGAGTTTGAGGAACCACAGGCAGACAAAGCTAACAGTGCGAGTTTCTAAAAATTTTTAGGCTGGGTGACGTCATGAAATTACATGCTCAGTGATTCCATACATTTACTATAATTTGCAATGGCCAACTGTTGTACATTTGAAGTTATCCCTGGAAACTTCTCATAAATTCCACTTGTTTAGCTCAGCTTGTTTAGAGTGATAATGAAAAATATTAATATCCTCCATAACTACAGTACTGTATTTTCCACTACTTTTGACTTTAACATCTTGTGAAACATGGATACCTACACTCTTTAA
Organism: Parazoanthus swiftii; assembly: GCA_025403585.1. Classification (NCBI taxonomy): domain Eukaryota; kingdom Metazoa; phylum Cnidaria; class Anthozoa; order Zoantharia; family Parazoanthidae; genus Parazoanthus; species Parazoanthus swiftii. The sequence continues at coordinate 711 of JAOBYE010469975.1, read as the reverse complement.
GTTTTAAAAGTGGCTCAAGAGAACTGATGTGTTGAACAGTGTGCATCCTTTCAGCTGCTATCTCTTGGGGGGTAGTGCCCTTGTATAGGTATGGGAGTTCATTTCAACTAGTTTTCTTGCAAGTAAATAGTCACTGTGTTAGTCTGCTGCTTTTGGTATCAGGTACTGAAGTAAAAAAAGTGGGATTGAACTGAGCTGAACTGAACTGAGCTGTTTTTGCTGTTGCTTATTTCCATCTCCGTGTCAACCGGAAATAAATTTTCTAGGATGCATGCTTCAAGACCTCCTTGGGAACTGCTTGTTGGCCTTTCTGTCATTTGTAACTGAGGGATTAGGAAGGATTCTGCCTAAAGTTTAGGTTACGAAAGCTTGCTTGTATTGTGCTGCAGTCCTAATTTTTTTCATGGTTTAGGCTTTATTATGTTTCTTGTTTTATGAACCCAGTGGTTCTTGAAACTGTTGCTAAAATGTATAAAAAAAATTTCACATTGAAGAAAAACTAATTACGTAATAGAAATGCATGACTTGTGTTCATCAAAAAGACAAACTTAATCTTAGGTGTGATGAACAAAAATGCTTTACGTTAGGGAGCATCGACAAATTAAATAACGTCTAATGGATGTTAAGGGGGGAGGGGGTTTAGCCGTGGACGTCATGGCAAATTTCTTTTTAGCATTAAACAAATTTACAGTAGCTTGACAAAGTTTGGAA
>JAOBYE010469974.1:0-25610 GCA_025403585.1 Parazoanthus swiftii | reverse complement strand
TCACTGATAGCTCAGGTCAATTTACATTCCAAGATCTCTAATGATGGTTCAGGTCAATCTACACTCCAAGACATCTTTACTAATAGTTCAGGTCAATTTACATTCCCAGATCTCTAATGATGGTTCAGGTCAATCTACACCCCAAGATATCTTCACTAGTAGTTCAGGTCAATTTACATTCCCAGATCTCTAATGATAGTTCAGGTCAATCTACACTCCAAAACATCTTCACTAATAGCTCAGGTCAATTTTTATTCCCAGATCTCTAATGATAGTTCAGGTCAATCTACACACCAAAACATCTTCACTAATAGTTCAGGTCAATTTTTATTCCCAGACCTCTAATGATAGTTCAGGTCAATCTACACTCCAAGACATCTTCACTGATAGTTCAGATCAATCTACACTCCAAGATATCTTCATTGATAGTTCACGTCATTCTACGCTCCACAGCATCTTCACCGATGGTTAAGGTCAATCTGCACTCCAAAACATCTTAACTGATAGTTCAGGTCAGTCTACACTCCAAGACATCTTCACTGATAGTTCACGTCATTCTACCCTCCAAAACATCTTTACTTCATAGTTCAGGTCAATCTACACTCCAAGGCGTTTTTGATAGTTCAGTTCAATCTACAATTCAAGAAACCTTCACTGATAACTCAGGTCAGTCTACACTTCAAAACATCTTCACTAATAGTTCAGGTCAATTTACATTCCCAGACCTCTAATGATAGTTCAGGTCAATCTACACTCCAAAACCTCTTCAATGATAGTTCAGTTCAGTCAATAGCCCCGCTCTATCATAGTTAATAGAGCGAAATGGTTTTGAAACTCGGCCAGTTTCTTTGTTATAGGTTTTTGTTCTCTATATCTCTTTTGTTCGATGACCAACACAAAAATGTATTGAAATGCATATGAACAACTAAGTAGCAACATTATTCGAGCTCACACATTGAAGAAAGCAATGTGCACTGTCACGGTTCGTTCAACTTAAGACAAATCAGCTTTGTACACTCCTTTTGAAGTTTGTTAATCTTCACAACCAGTTAGTTTTACAGCTATTGCTCTATGTTCTCCAGCTGCACAATCACTTCTGCCATGTCAGGCCTCTTGAACGGGTTCGTCTTGGTACAATCGTGCACAAGTTGTCTAACTCTGCAATTGGTCACTTGTGCCTGCTGTATTTGGTGCCTACTTTGATCAGGGAGCTCTCTGGAGAACATCTCACAGAGGAGTATTCCAAAGCTGTAGCAATCGACCTGAAACATCAAAATAGGTTAATAAGACGGTTTAGTATTGTATTGTTTTAGAAACCAGACATGCGCTCTGATTGGTTAATCAAACTGGTATTTTCTAGTGCTGCTGATGTAATGAATGAGACAAGAAAAAACGGCGTCCCGTTTGGGTCCGCCGAAATTTTTCCTTTCATAAATAGTCGACCCTACTTAATACGTAAGTGAGTGGGTAACTAGTAAGGTTTGGCCGCTTAGCACTAGTAAACAGATGTAATGATAGAAATGTGATACGATAAAGTGCTGTACTTGGGATATTTTTAGAGAACTATATCTTATCACATTTGATTCATTACACATATTTAATATGGTCGATATCAATTCGAAAAAACAGTCCATTGCCTTTTTTAAAAAGACGAAGTCTTAATCACGGAAATCAAATCACTAGTTACCCTAAGTCTAACTCTTATCCTACCACAAACCCTAAATGGGGAAAATAACTAGCAAAAAGGAGAAAAGAAGGGGGGAGGGGAGGAAAAAATATGAAAAAAAAAAATCTGTAAAAAGAAGACAAAAGAGGTCCAAGCGAACTCAACAAGTAAAAAAGTAGACCAAGGTGGCGGAACCTAAAATGGGCCTCTGGATACTTTGTCCGAGTTCTATATACGGGTCTCGATCAGACTCGGTCCCAGACCTACATTACATGCTTTATTCTTTTGAACTAGTCAAAGTTTTAGTAATAACAAAAACGTGAAAGTGTCCAAATGCTGCGATGACAAAATGGTTTTTGAGTTCAGCTGGTGTAGTGAGTTCCCTTTCAGCGGCTTGTAATAACAGTCTATAAGAGAGTAAACAAGGTTAATAATTAGCTCATCCCCTGTATCTTACGGGAGGGCGAACAATCCGTCTGGAACCGGTTCCGACTGTTATGGGCATTGTTGCCGAAACGCGTGCTCGTTCTAGAGGGGTGGGGATGGAGAGGGACACGGAGCAGCTTGTGAACAGGGTTGCTGTATCATTGGTGGCAGTTCACTGATGGCTGCTGGGGAGTCACGTTGGGGACCAGTGGCTGGCATTTTGAGGCAGGGGCAAATGCTGTGAGGTTTTTTGACAGCAATATATCTGGAAGTGGTGACCTACTAGTCACCACAGTCTCTCTCGGCGGAGGAGCTAATTGGATCTGTGTGCAGTTTTCTAGCAGGGCCAAAGATTTCTCCGGGAATCCATGCCTTAGATAACGATGATGACTTGGGCGGTTTTGCATAAACTCGAGTGTGTTAATGGTTGACCGACATGTTTGTCATAGACAAGTTTCTGCGGAGCTTGTCGCGAGTGTACTCACTAATGACCTTGTGCCTTGGAGGTACCTAAGGTTCCAAAGTTGCAAAAGGCTGAGGGAGGTTGATTCGCAAACACCGCCCAAACAACCTCTGTGCAGGTGAGAAAATGTGTCCTGCTGGTGGAGTGTTGCGTTCAGACAACAAGGGCAGGTCAACGTCATCTTCAGTGAGGAGAATGTGCTTAGCTGATTTGGCTGCCGCTTCCGCCCATCCGTTAGGCTGTGGCCAATAAGATGATTTAACTTGTATTGCTTGTCAAAATACGAAGGTAAGTTGAGTGCCATTATCGGTGATGAGAGTGTGTGGAACTCCATAGCGAATGAAGTGACGTTTGGTGGCCTGGATGACTGCAGATGACTAGATGGTAGGAAGCCCATCTATTTCATAAAAGTCACTGTGTGACCAATGGTGACAAGATATGGCCATTGAGCTGTCATGGCAGATTTGGTACTGGGTAGAGCTGAAGAAGCTCACGAGGATGTTTCTGGACATGCTGAGCACAAGTTGCACATGCCTGGCACATGTCATTGATCTAGCCAGTGAGTCCGGGCCAAATGAGACAGTTCCTGGCGTGACGTTGAGTAAGTTCAGAGCTTTTCGATGACCTGCCGAAGTGAAATAAGGCTAATAACCCTGTCTTGTTTGAACAGAAGCCCATTATGTGACTTAAGCTCTTGTTGGATGGCCCAATATGGCTGCACAGAGTCAGAGAGATAATCTTTGTCAGCTTTTCAGCCAGTTTCGATGACACTCCGGAGCTCAATCTACTCCGGATCATTTGCTGCTGCAGCTCGGATATCCTTTAGTGTAGGCATCCTAGAACCCAGACAGATCCGTGGTTGTGTGCTCCAGCTCTAGCCGGTAGACCATCTCCTCATGGGTGGGTTCATGTGAGACATCAGGGAGAGGGAGACGAGGTAGGATATCAGCGAGGACAACGTTGAACGAGCAAAGTTGAAGCTTCAGCATCACGATCTGGAGACGGCGAGGAGCGGAGGCAAGTGGGCGTTTGATGATAAGCTTAAGGAGCTGTGATGTCTTTCTTGCCAAAGAGTGGCTGATCGGACTTCTGAAATTCATGGACAATGGCCAGTGTCTGTTTCTCTCTCAGAACATAGCGGTGCTCAGCTGAAGTAAGAGAACTGGAGCTGTGTGCTACTGGTGCCGTTCTACGGAGGATGAATTAGATGGATTGGTAGCTGGCTGAAGCAGGGCCGCCCCAAGTCCATATTCCGAGGAGTTTACCTGGAGTACTACAGAAGAATGAATATGAAAAAAGCAAAGACAGGGGGCCTTGATGACGACCAGCTATTTGGCTTCTCTAAAGTGTTTGGAGAGCTGATTTGCCCACAGGAAATTCTGCTTAACATGGTTGAGATCCCGGACGGATCACTTCGCTAATGTGGCGGCAAATCTTGGACAGATGCATATGGTTAATGGTACCCACAAGACGACGACTTTGATTCTTTGCTGGCTTCCTTCCCACCGCGAGAACAAAACATGGCGCCCACCGAGTTTGACTGGGTACCAGTGTGTAAATCAGGTTCAACACTTTCTTATTTGCAGCATCTATTTTATTTAGAGCAACGTTTTTAAAAAAGCAACTTTTTTATTTGCAGTATTATTTTTAAAAAGTTGTGTAGGGTGCAGTGCTTAATGTGCGGCTGACCTTTTTTATGTAATGATCCTTGTAGACCACTGTAGAAACAACCTGTCTTCAGTATCAGTTCTTTTCTAGTGGTGACAATGAGGTCGATTAGTTACGCGTGTAGCTTCAGTAATCGAATATGTCTAATTATCAACAACTTAGTTTGTTATAGTTTGGTCGGTCGTTCTTGTTAGATCTGTTTATAATATTTGTAATCGCAGTTGAAGTCTCCTAGCAGAAATATGTTGGCAGTTTTCATCCAGGCCTTTTTGAGCGGGATGTTAGAGTCCTCGAAAAATTTATTTTGGACGGGGGGGGGACTATATGCCACTGAGAATAAAGAATTTGTGCTGGTGAACTTTACTTCAATCCAAATTGCCTCGATTCCTTCATCATTTAAATTCTTTCTGTGGATCGCTCGCAGATGCTCCGCGTAGTACATTACACATCCGCCCCCTTTGTGAGTCGATCTGTTTCTGCGTATTAGTTTTAGGCCCCTCTTTGTCTCTGATAGTATCGGTAAGGTGACTTTCGGTGATACCAGTGATATCAAACTTGAACAGCTTCTACAGTACACAATCGCAGTTTTCCCACTTTATTTCTTAAGCTGTAGATGTTTAATCCAAAAATATGCTCGAATACCCTTTCACTGATTATAATTCAGACATCGATCTGTATGGATAACATACTTGGAGAAGTTCGACGGGCCGCAGTTGCAGCTCGGCACGCAGCGTGCACATAGCGTGGAGATGTGTTCAGTGCTAGTAGTTACACATGTGCACAGTTGCATGTAGGTCTTTTAAGGCAGGAATTCGCAACCATTGATAACTCCCATGGAAGGTTTGTGATTCTACTACTCTCAAGTCAAACTGTGGACGTATGTTACAATTTTTTTTACTGTATCCAACCGCGACGAGTCTATTGTCCAATGACATCTCTAAATTTATTATAGTGATTAAAAGACTATTGAACTAAACAGCATCAAGTAGTCTCCTAAATTGTATTTCAATTGCTCGTGTGTCGTATATTAACATGTGATTTGTCCAGACAGCGGCATGCACTGGCTCCCAGAGTTCCAATTAAATCAGTCAGAGTTGCTCAATTTTTTTGTTGTTTCGTTTAGTTCTACACGCTACACCTAAATCAAGATTTTATTATTTGATCTTTTTACCCAGTATTTCAATGCATGATGTAATTGGTAAAGTTCGGTAGTAATCTGCCGAAGAAATAAATAAAACATCGGCTTCAGGTTTCTACGAATGACATTCTAGAACATCGCGCGTTGTAGAGAAATAGAGATTTCTGCCAACGAATGAAATAAAACTGAGTGAAGTTATGCTATTTTTTATTTCTCGTAAACATACAAAATCCTTAAAATCTCTCAAATAACTCTCGCACAGTGTGGAGAAATTTAGATATCTGCCTGTTAAATTAAAACTGAGTGAAGCAATATTATTTTTGTAACCGTCGTAATTAAACATACAAAATCTTATAAAATAATTATGTGTGTATAAAATCAGTTGTAAAACTGGTCTTTTTTTAACTTAACAGGCGGCATTGAAGAGATATGAGGATGCTTGCATTAATGTCTAAATAAACCAAATAAGTTTTGTTGATATGTTTGTTTTACAATTTGTTGTTATGCAATTTAGACAATCGTTAGCTCTATTGCAAAGATATTAACTGTTTAAGAAAAGGCTCTTAACGTTTCCACACATACACACACACACACACATACACACACACACCCTGCTAAGAAGGCTAAGAACATGCAGCTTTACCGAAATAGCAAAAGTACCTTGGGAGTCTGGTTTGGAGACATTGCTTCGGGTGCGGAGTAGGGCGGGGCTCCAGGATTGGCTGTTGCACATTGGCTCATGAAGTTTGCTGTTCCATAATCCGATAGTTTGGCTCTCCAGTGCGCAGTACCTCGTTGCAATAGCAGTACATTAGCACTACTCACGTCGCGATGGATGATAGGAGATGGCTGTTTACAGTGAAGGTAATTCAAAGCCTTCGCAACATCCAATGCAATGACACAGATTTCTTGGATAGTGAGGACTCTTTCCTTAATCAGGTCTCTTAAGCTTCTATCTAGTAACTCCGTCACAACCAAAGGTTTTTCGTTATTCCTGCAAGTTGCTCCAATGAACTACAACAAAATAAACAAAAACAGAGACACAAGTTCAGCTGGAGTCACTATGATCAACCATTAAGAGTAATTTTCAAAGGAACACAGTTTATTGAAAGCCCTCTTTAATATTTTAATAACATCAATAGCATCAACTTTAAAACGTGCCATAAAAAAAAACGTCCTTAAACGCTAATAAAAATTTTCAAATATTTCGAACTGTAACAATAATAGAATGATAAATAGGAAAAATTGTTTCAAATACATTTTTATTCTACACAAAACTAAAAAATTCAGTGGACGCGATGTTGTGATTTACGACGGATAAATATGTCTTGATAGGGAGCCTAGTACAGAGTACCGATGGAGATTGTTACAATTCAGCATGCAGTGTTGGACGAGCCGGAAGGGAAGTCAAAATGTAAAGAACGAGTAACAATATCCAGCCATGCCACATACTAAACTGTCTAATGGAACACTTATTATAATAATTTTCTGCATTTATGTAAAAGAAAAGAATGAAACACAAAAGACGCGAATCACTGTTGTTCATTTGCGATGTATCTTAGCAGAGTTATAGAATCAGTATGGTACTTGACACCAACAGGACCACTCATTTCTCTCGATAGAAGATCTCCAACGCGAACAGCAACTGTGGAAGCAGTAAGTTCGAGGCGTGGTATTGTCATAGCCTTTATGGGCGCCAAACGAGCCTTACCCAACAAGAATGAACAGTGAATATCACCGTGACTGTCCGTTAAGCGCAAGTACGCTGCAGCTCCGTAGGCGTACGAGCTAGCATCAGAGAAAACTTGCAGTTGTCTCGAAGTCACCGGTACAAATTCTGAGGGCTTGACACAGCGTTCAACCTTCTCCAGTAACGAAAGCTCCGCAAGCCACCTGGACCATTGGTTCCGATACTCCTCTGAGATTTCATCGTTCCATCCGAGATCCTGATTCCTGCACATATCCTGCAAAAGTTTCTTTGCTGGAAGTCTGAATGGAGCGACGATACCAAGCGGGTCATAAACAGACGAAACAACAGACAGTACACCTCTTCTCGTAGGTGGTTTGTTGTTGACAACAATGTGGAATCTCAAGGAATCGGACTCCACGCACCATTGCACACTAAGTCGCGCTCAATCGGAAGGCAATTGTAATTCAGATCAGTTGCTTTTATTTCCTTGGATCTTTCCTGCGGTGGTATGGGACCCAGAACCACACGGCTATTGGAAACGTACTTGGCGAGATGGAAACCTCCACTTGTACATGCTTGACGCAGACTTTGCACTATATTCATAGCAGTGTCTTCATCTGGCGAAGATCAAAGACAGTCGTCAACATAAAAGTTGCGCCGTATCGTTTCAGCTACGGGTGGACCAAAACGTTGTTCGTTGTCTTGAGCCGCCTGTCGCAAAGCATAGTTGGCACAACTATGAGATGACGTTGCTCCGAAAATATGTACATTCATCTGATATTCACGAATCCCACCGTCCAAGTTTCTGTCTGGCCACCACAGGAATCAAATGTAATCACTTGCTTCTCGGGACCTCGAACTTGGTAAAACGTGGACTTAATGTTAGCCATGAAAGAGACTGGCTCTTCTCTAAAGCTGCATAGTACCCTTACCAAAATGTTTGTAAGTCTGGATCATGAATCAGTTTATCGTTCGAAGAGCTACCTTCGAAACGCGCACTACAATCAAACACCACGTGCATTTTGTCTGGCTTTCTTGGGTTGTAAACTCCATGCTGCGGAATATACCATGTCTTTCCTGCTCAGCAGCTGGCTGGTCGTCTGGTACTTAGCGATATTATCGTTCATAAAGCTCGTGTAGTCGCGCCGATACACTTCACTCCACTGCCTTTTAAATCTTTGCCATTCGACTTGCTTCATAGCCTGTACCTTATTGTTTGGCTCCTAAAGGAGAGTGGAACTTCATAGTGACCGTTGACAAACCGAATTTTTTCTTCAGCCATTCTCAAGAACTGTTTGTCCTCTTGTGAATATGATCGCTCATCCGGTCCTGCCTTTCTGTCGTTAAAGTCCATCTCAAACATGTGTTGGAGTGACTTTGACAGTGACACATCCTTGAGCGACTCATTTTCACGAACAGTGATTCAGTGACTTGTTATACTGTTACTGCAATTACTGTTTTTCACCTGGATTGGCCACTCAAAGTGCAGCCGTGGCAGAGTCACATCGCATAAGGGCCTTCCCTTCCGCTGAGTACGACTTGCAATCGCGCAAGTGCAGTTGGAATGTCACTGCCGATAAGTAGGCCAACATCCAATTATGGCATAAAGGCAGGGTTTTTTTGCGACGTCACGAAGGTGCCGCCACTGGCTAGCCTAACAGCTTTTGGTGTTGGAATCTGCTCCTTCTTCACCGTTGTCTCGTATCGAGTATACGGTGTAGATATCTCAACAGGGTTGTTTCCTTGAGTGTCCGTAATAACCAGATCATTCACAACAACACTGTTTACGAAATTCTGGTCATGCATGGTGCGGAGCTGTAACCTTGTCTCCTTGCCACCCAAACCTAACTTCTCTCTCAGACTCGGTAATATAGCATCCTCCGCTGCCGTTGTCGTAGAAAGCATACGTGTCCAGAGTTTGTGAGTGACCCTTAATACTTGATTGCACGAAGTACAACAGTTTCAGTGTCTGTCGTAGCACACTGAGGTTCCATAAGATTGACGCAGCCGCTACGCACTTCCGTTGCACCGTTGCTACTGTCTGTCGGTATGGATTTCCTTTGTTTTTTCTTCTGTTGAAACCCTTCGATGTGCAACGCAGTCGGATGAGACTTCTGACATTTAGCACAAGTTCTCTTAGCGGTGCACTCCTTGGATAAATGATTGTCACCTTGAGAATATCTTTGCTTTATTTCATAGACGTTTCTCTAAACTTCTTAGAATGGTCTAGGTCAATTGGAGTGGCTGCACAGAGGGCAGAGTTCCAGTTCTTAATCGGAAGTTCCTGTTGCCCGGCCCCATTTGGGCCTAAGGACCGGACAGAGGAGCCAGTGGCAATTACTTCTTTGTTTGGCCTTATCGGATATGTCTTCTTCACTGGGTTCTTGCTTTTGGGATTTTTCGGGCTCTCTTCACTCTTTCGCAGAGCTTCATTTGTGGAAACTATAGGGGTGATTGCGCAGTGGCAGTACAACTGCGATTGTTGGACATATTCATTGTTTCACTCTGAGATTGTACGACTGATAATATGACCTTTCTGTTACTAGATTGCGCTTTCAATGCGGTGTTTTGTTCGCCGGTGATCTCAATTTCTTCGTTTGTTAAATCAAGGATGACCTTCTGCCTTCCTTCTTCCTTAGCAATCTCGGTTTCTAATGCTAATTCTTCGTTCGATTCTCGCAAGGCCTGCTTTCTTTTCAGCATCGATCTCTCAGCCACCAGCTCAGCAAGTTTGGCCTATCTCGGAGTCTGGCGATTGAAGCTCGAGAACTGTAGGATGAACTAGAGCGCCGGCTGCGAGTTGAAATGTTTTCAGTAAGGTCTTGCTCGGCCTGGAAAATCCATACTGTTACTTTGTTGAGCGATTCTTCAATACTGGTTATTCAATTTACCGTGCTTATCTCGTGCAAATATGAATCGAAAGCAATCCTGTACTGTTCAACCAGCAGATCAGAGTATAGCGTACTCAGTTTTCACTAAATGCAGTTGATTTGTTTTGAGCTTAAGCGAGTTATTTTCTTTTGTTGACCGTGTAACAGTACTCAGGGCAGATGTTTGATTAAGTTTCAGACGACTTAATTTCTCTTCTTGACCCCTTTTTTTAGTTTTCGCTCGCATTTCACTAAATCTAATTCACTGTCTGCAAATGGCAAAGTTTTTTTTTTTGGGGGGGGGTGGGTGGTGGGGTGGGGCTCTTCCTGTGAAACGATTTGTAAATCACCCATCTTGTCGCGGTCGGCCTCCTTTGCACTTATTGCACGCTGGCATAGGCACTAGTTTCATTCATTGTACACAAGTTACTCACAAAATCCTATCCACTTTCTGACTCCAAATGCTCAAATTATTCAGATAAGTTCGATACGTTCCTTTACTTTATAAACGAACATGAGTGCGAGCTTAGCCGTTGACCGTTGTGCCTTTACGAAGCCCAGACTCATAGGAAACCAAAAGCATAGTTCATGTTCCAGACACAGACACACTGACACTGCAAATTTCTGATTGTTTTTATTTATTAACGAGACGGTAAAAGGGATACTTGTTGATCGCGGTCGATAGTACGATTTCTGTTTCAATATTCCAGAATCTAGCGTTTTGCAGCGGTTCCAGCGATTTCAAAGTGATTCAAGCGATCTAGTGATTCTACAACAACTCCTGCGATTTGCCACGGTTCAAGTGGTCTAAATTAGTATCTAAGCAAAAGGGGGCAAGATAGAAACGAAATGTCTGAGATGTCTGGACACATCTGTGTCCTTGAAATGTTCATTTAGCCCTTCAAACCGAACAATAAACTTTGCCATGTCCATAAAACCCTTGAAAAATAGAACCAAGGTGGCCACAGGCTTCCCACACAAGTTCAAAAGAAACATTAACACGGGGTGCAGGCCCCTATGTTCTGTTCTCGGATTTATCCGTAACATTCCAATTTACGCAAATGAAGACTGTATTTGTATATTAGTACTTGGCTACATGCCTTTGTGGTCGACAATGTTGTCGTGAATGTGATAAAAAACCACATCCACGACAATATTGTCGACCACAAAGGCATTTGTGTGTTTGTTAAGAATTATGTCAAATTCACCATTTTAGACGACCTTGATCCCGAATTGTTAAGTCCCTTGGATCACTAAGCTTCGACCCGTGCGTCTCCAAAGGGGATACAGTTGTAATGTGTTAGGAACTGTTCACCATCCGCCAAGCGCCAACGAATCGGAAATGATACAGTATCTCAATAACTGTTTGTCGCCTTTTGAATCCCGGTTTTCAAACTTTGGAATCCTGTCAGCCAGTGGTTCTATCCTGCTAAGTGTGAGCTTCCCGACATGCGGTACAAGAACTCTTGATTTAGTCCTGACTAATCCGAAAGGTTTCTATAAAGACCCTCTCCAACGGCCTGGTTTATCTTATCATATGTCGATAGAGCTACCACCCAAGGATCGATCGTAGCTCCCAGTTTACGATTTAATCAAGACTTGAAACCAAGTGGCTGCTTCGCTATGTATGCACCTGTACTTCCAGGAAGTTGATGTCAATACACACATCAATGCAGTCAACGCTTACGCGGAGAAACCGAGGGTCCTTAAGGCAATCGTCGAGACAGGGATTGATTAAGTGCTTCCCTCGCAATCTAAAACAATCCAACACAGCCAACCAGACTTTGAAAAAGTTGATAGACGACGTCAAAATCTGCCAAACGTTTCCTCTCCTTAGAAATCACGTAAACCGAGAGAAAAAGACCTGTAAAGTAAAGTACCACAAGTCCAAAGTCGCCCATTTGAAAGATTGTAAACCTTCAATGTGGTGGAGTGAAGTAAAAAAATCAGCGGCATGTCATTTGCTTCAGAAAACAAGACGGATCTAGGGAGAAGTTTGTAACAGTTAGACGGAGCCTCTAATGGATTGAATTTAATTAACACAATAAATAGAGCATTTTTGTAACCGATGACCATTCTGAATTCCAAAAGAAGACCCGCTCTTAACTGTCCTACTTTTGATCGCCTTCATCTATTCGAAGTGTTCATCGTTCAACTCAAGGAAGGCCTCTGGCCCGGACGGCATTTTGACATGGCTGTTAATAGAGAATGCCGATCTACTGATAGACCTTGTAAGAGACTAATAGCGAAGGCTGCCTCCCTCCGTCCTGGGAGGCGGCCGTTATAGTACCTATCCCGAAGAAAAAGCCTGTGAAGAACATTAAAAAAGGACTAAAGCTCTATACCCCTTACTCAAGTCCTACGTAAAACTGCTGAGGAGTTTGTAGTCGAGGGGTATGCAACACCAGCAATGTTGAAGAAGAACAACAGTCCATCACGCATGCGCTACTCGGCATGATTTACTCGTGGACCAAACAACCCGACGGAATCGGCTGTAGTGTCAGAGTCGTATTGTTTGACTACATAAAGGCTTCTTTTTAATAGGCCATACAATCCTCTCTGATAAAATAATGCCCAGGATATTCCGCAAGGTATTTTGTGCTGGATCATCAATTTCCTTAAAAAATGCAGGCAAAAAGTGTAACTGCAACAGGATTGCAAGTCTGAATGGGGGACATTTCCTATTTCAGCCGGGGTTCCGCAAGGAACCAAGCTCGAACCCTTGTTGTTTATTTTAATGATCGATGATGCTGACACCAGCGACACTGAGATATGAAAGTTCGTAGATGATATTACAATTGCAGAGCATGTGGCCAAGGACCACGTAAGCACGATCCAGCACTTCGTCAACCAACTAGCTGTTAAGTCCGACGAGACAAAATTCCAGTTGAACAAACCCAAGACCAAAGAGATGCGATTCTCCTTTGGTAAGAAAGAGGTTGACGTTGCTCCTTGTATTATCTACGAGAAGGTTATTGAAGGGGTGTCGAGCGTCAAGCTACTTGGTTTGAATATTCCAAACGATCTGAAATGGAAACTGCCATGTGACTGACAACTCAAGGAAGATCTTCTCAAGGCTGTTTTATCTCAAGCAGTTGAAGACGGCAAACGTTGCATTTGAGTACCTTGTTACTTTCTATGTCAAATGCGTCCCCCTATGTCACAGAGTATGCCTGTCTAAGTTTTTATAATTCCCAGCTACTTGTCAGATGAGCTAGAGTACTTACGGAAGCGTTCCATGAGAACAAACTTTCCATTTACTACTTACCATGAAGCACGAAGCACTGGCACTTGCAAAATTTGAGACACTTTTTAATCGAAGACACACTCAAACAGGCAACATGTTACAGGCCATATGCAGTGACCCACACCACAAACTAACTCAAAATTTTGCCACAGCCAAACAAACCGAATCAAAAATATCTACCTTTCTCTCCGTACTTGCAGGCGTTTTAGAATTGTCGACTGAACTCAAGCGGGATTGTCAAGCTTCACTGCTGTTATATTGAATCTTTAAAACACAAATTGTTCTCTTCTACTAACTACCTCATAGTGTCCCAATAACCAATCAGTGGAAAAGTGACTTTTTTTCAATTTTTGTACACGTGAATGTGGTGCTAAAACCTGTGTGGATTTGGATTTCAAGAAAACTTTAGCAAGTTTTAAAACATTCAGGTCAGTCTTACTCCTTTTTTACATTGTTTTGGAGCTTTTTATTTTGAATAAATGTTGGACTGATACCGCAGACGCAGCGTTCAGATCAAGTCATCGGATTGTTTGTACTTTTATCCGTTCAGAGCCGTTTCCAGCTCAGAATAAACTTCGTATGAAGGAGAACTGCACAAGTCCGGCAAACTCATGTCAAGTTTTAGAAAGCATACATGTATTACGATATCAGGCACGGAAATTTCCAAGAACTGATCAAAATTCTGTGAAACCGATTTCCTGGAATACAAATAACAACAAACGGGAAAAAACTACTGAAAATCAAGAAACCGCTCAAACCAGTTCGTGAACAGTGTAGTACGGTCTAATACTTGTACTCAACACAATGTTGAGCCACATTGTTCAAATTCCTCAACACAACTGCCATCCAGGTCAACTCTCCATCACCAGGAGGACAGCAGTGTTAATACTTGGGCATTGGAATTAGAAGATCCCTCGGTAATGTAGGAGGTGATGTTTAAGTTTCGATTGATCAGTTGTTTAGGTTAACAAGTGTTAACTGCAGTACTCAAGGGTAGCAACCTGAAACTGTTCTAGTATTTGCTTACAGGTTTACCTCGATAAAGTATTACCTGGAGTAGACAAGGGTGTCGACAGTGCGACGCTATGGTCATCTCGCGATTAAAAAGGCTCTGATTGTAATCAGATGAAATAGCTTCATAAAGTTCCTTTACAGCCACAGCACAACCTCTGAACCGTCCTTCTTTCACTATGGCCCAGCCTCCCCTGCCAAGCTCCCGGTCAGTGAGATGGATATCTTTCACATTCAGAATCCAGTCAGGAGTATTGTTTGTTCGTCTCTGCAGTACTCGTATTTCTTGCTGTAATGCCTGTCGGTGTCTTTCCTGCTCTGCAGCATCTGTTACAGCTTGTTGCAGTTGCTAGAAAATGGTTTACAAATGAATTTAGTTGGATAGTTGACATCACTGGTGCATTGAGAATACTAACGAACTTTCTCTTGGTTATCACAATGACGCCATGCATTACAAGGATCTTCTTGTCAATGCCCAAATTATCGGAATGAGTAATGGGTACGATAGATAACTAAGTTTACTTAATCCTATCCAGCCCGGGGAAGGGCGGAAAGAACCCGCGCTGATTTCAACCGTCGAGAACTTACTTGATATTGAATGTATAACCACCAATTTTGGTGACTTTTTCCCAAATTTATTCGGAAATATAATTTTTGACAAAGTTTTGCGTCAACGGTATAACTTATTAGTCTGATATGACGATAGCCTAACGCTCGAAACGTCAGATTTACAGCATAACTTAACAGCGCAAAATACACCATATCAACTTTTTTTGATTAAAAACCAAATTAAGCCTTATCGCCAACGCAGAAAAACAGTATTTTTGAAAACTAGTCTTTCTGTTTAACTTGCTACCACGGCCATATTCAATGCCATGTAAGGCTAAACTTCGTGGATAATACGCAATACCTTTTAAAGAATCCAAGGTGGCAGCCAAAGGTTTTGCACTGTCAAACGTTGGAAGTATTTCAAAACGTTGCAAACAAACATTTAAAACAATGGTTTTTGAAGAAATATTAATGTTACAGTTTTTCAAGGTTTGTGAAGTTTGTCCAATTGCCAAAAACTTTCGCACACCTGTTCCGCGACTTGTAAGCAAATCATCTGACACTGATTTAATGATGACATCAAAGTAAGTTATGAAAGCTGTTAGCTTTTTGGCGAATTTTTGAAAGTTTACCATCAGTTTTGTTAAAGGTTATTTATTGTAAACTTTGGATTTTTAGTTTTTATTTAAATATTCCGTAGTTTTTGCTTGTTAAATAAAACTTTCTTACTTCAATATTACTATAACCTGTTACACAATTTATCAAAATCCCAAGAAAATAAAAACCAAGAAGGTAGCTGAAATCCATCCTTTTGTTTCTTGCATTTTTTCACAATGGTAACAACATTAATTTAATTGACCATTGTTTGTACTGACGACAATTTTGTACTATATGCATGTGCTAATTCCTAACCTTTTAGGCAATCAAGGGAGTCAAAATGACCCTCTTCCCCGAAACATTAAAGTTTGGCAAAAATAGCCAAAGCCTTCCGAGGTTAAAGGTGAAACACCTAGTCTCACCTCTCAAGTATCTTACCCGCCGCAACTGTTGTTCGACGTTTCTTCGAGCTTCTTCGGCGGTTACCCTTAACCGTCGTTCCCTTTCTAGCTGTTGTTCTAGCTGTCCATTACTCCGTTGTTGCTGTAATTTTAAAATAATAATAACAGCAATGAAATAATAAGAAAAACCACAAAAAACACTAACAACAATATCATTTTTAATAGTAAGTTGACCAAGATAAGGATTCAAAAAGCATTTTGAGAACCTGAAACGTGAGTCAGTATGGTCGAGGTAAAAAAGGAGGGGGGGGGGGCTTGAACCCTTGGACCACCCCCTAGGCACGCTCCTGGTTGTACAAGGTAACAACTCTCATTTTTCCTCTTTTTTTTCACTTTAATAATCAAAAACTGTGGTAAGCAAACCGACAGCAGATTAGAGGCACTGCCGAAATTTTAGTTGTCACATGATGACCGAAACTTTATCCTGCTCCAGATTAGTTAGGTCACTGGAAATGTAATGAATGTAAATCTTAATTTTATCAATAAACTTCAAACCTTAACTTCAAGTGTGCTATATTTTTGTTGATGCATATGTAGGTTATAGTGTCTTTGTTCATATTCTGGGTTAAGCACAAGCCACAGTCATATGGTCATGAAGGTTGCAAAAGGTAAAATATTGGAAAGGTCTTACCAATTTGGTTAACTAATCGATGAAACCTGTTATTTGTGTTTCAGTCTCGTATGCCGTATCAACTTTTGATGATTAAAAACTATATTAAGCCTACTCGTCAACGCAGAAAAACAGTATTTTTGAAAACTAGTCTTCCTGTTTAACTTGTTACCTCGGCCATTTTCAACGCCATGTATGGTTAAACGTCGTGGATATTACGCAATACCTTTTAAAGAAATCCAAGATGGCAGCCAAGGGTTTTGCAATGCCAAACGTTTGAACTGAGTATTTCAAAACGTTGCAAACAAAGCGAAAAATGAATGAATGACATTTTAAAATGACATTTAAAACAATGATTTTTGAAGAAATATTAATGTTACAGTTTTTCAAGGTTTGGTGAAGTTTGTCCAATTGCCAAAAACTTTCGCACACCTGTTCCCAGACTGTAAACATATCATTTGACACTGATTTAATGACGACATCAAAGTAAGTTATGAAAGCTGTTAGCCTTTTGGCGACGTTTTGAAAGTTTACCATCAGTTTTGTTAAAAGTTATTGTAAAACTTGGATTTTTAGTTTTTATCTAAAATATTCCGTAGTTTTAGCTTATTAAATAATACTTTCTTACTTTAATATTACTATAATCTATTACAAAATTTATCAAAATCCCAAGAAAATAAAGTCAAAGAAGTTAGCCGAAATCCATCCTTTTTGTTTCTTGCATTTTTTCACAATGGTAACAACATTAATTTAATTGACCATTGTTTGTACTGACGACAATTTTGTACTATATGCATGTGCTAATTCCTAACCTTTTAGGCAATCAAGGGAGTCAAAATGACCCTCTTCCCCGAAACATTAAAGTTTGGCAAAAATAGCCAAAGCCTTCCGAGGTTAAAGGTGAAACACCTAGTCTCACCTCTCAAGTATCTTACCCGCCGCAACTGTTGTTCGACGTTTCTTTGAGCTTCTTCGGCGGTTACCCTTAACTGTCGTTCCCATTCTAGCTCTTGTTCTTTTGTCCTTAGTGCGTTTAGAGCTCGTTCTGCTTGTCTTTGAGCTGCTTGCCTTGTTTCCTCTTTCTTTATAAGTTCCATTTGTAGTCGTTCTAGTTGCCGTTTACTCCGTTGTTTCTGTAATTTCCAATAATAATAACAGAAATGATATAATAAAAAACCACAAAAAACACTGACAACATTATCATTTTTAATAGTAAGTTGACCAAGATAAGGACTTAAAAAGCATTTTGAGAACCTGAAACGTGAGTCAGTATGGTCCAGGTGAAAAAGGGGGTGGGGGTTCCTGAACCCTTGGACCACCCCCTAGGCACGCTTCTGGTTGTACAAGGTAATAACTCTCAGTTTTCCTCTTTTTTTCATTTTAATAATCAAAAACTGTGGTAAGCAAACCGACAGCGGATTAGAGGCACTGCCGAAATTTTAGTTGACACATGATGACTGAAACTTTATCCTGCTCCGCGACAACCGAATACTGCTCACGTTGCTTGCATGCAAAATATGCTGGGATTTTTTTGGGAAAATGTGTCAAATCATATAGGAGGATAGCGGAAGGTGATATTTTGCTTGACTGTCTGAGATTTGAGGGAATGCACTTTTTTTCTTTTTTTGATGCACTTCTAATTAATACTCAACAATTAAATAGTAACAAAATATGAACATTTGTAGCACTACTTTTAAAAAAATCAGCAGCCCTTTTGGACAAAATGATAATTCTCTAAAAGTATATGTATGACTAGAAACTCAATCTGAATCAATATAAGTACCAGGTCTGTTTTTCAATTTGGGAAAACAAAACAAATGCAGCTTAGAATATGTTTATGTTAAAAGGACCTGTTAACATTGAGGATGGAGAACCAAGAGAGATGAGGTAACCTGCTTATCCGTGCTCGGAAACTAGTCTACCTTGAATCACCCTACCACCCGATGCTTTTGCGTGATTAGTTTTAATCCTCCGAAGTTTCAAAGTTTGTGATATAATGCTTGCGAAAATACTTGCCAATTTAATAAGCGCAAACAGCAAGTTTGTTTGGAAACTTGCGAGCTTTTAATATTACTGCAATAAAAGTTCCAGAAACTTTGTTACCTCTTTCCAGCTAAGCGGACTACCCGGCTCACCTCGAGCATTTACGTGGGAAAAATTCTACAAATCCTAAACCTTCCTTGGCGGGTTTCCTGCCTTAGGTGAGCGGATAATCCTCTTCGGTTGGGTTCCCCACCTCTTGTGTGGTCGTGATCCAGATAGAATGAAAAATTGTATGAACGGGCTGTTGACTCAATTCTGCTCGGTTACCTCCCCGTTGGGTACCCAACCTCCATGTCAACAGTCCCTAAAAAAACGCTAGAAAGATGTTATATTCGCAGATTAAATTATGCATAGTAATAAAGACTGGCCCCTCAGACTTATTTAGAAAACAAGAAAAGACTTAAACTTGTTGTTTTGTTATTAATTTTTCCCCTCAACAGCTTCCAAAACTATATCTGCTTGTTTTAATATTGCAGTGACGGACATTTAACGAAAATGCATAATGATAAAGCTATCTGTTATGAAACTGAAACAGTTATGAAAACCCTTTAAAAAGAGCATTTGAGGCCAAGCGAATAAGTTTGGTGCAACTAAGGTTAGATGTTTCTTGACGGATTTCTGAAAAAATAAGTCAATTCTAACTTTTTTGTTTTTTTTTATACAGCGTTAAAAAACACCCGTGTAATATTTAACCGACTGTCCTATGACGTCAAACAAGTCAGTCCCCTGCGCACGTACGATTGCATCATTTGACTCAGGCGAGCATGTTTTGGTTGTTTTGAAATTAATAATTATCTTCCTGACGTTTTTTATTGTTGGAATTTAACTGAAATCTGAACATCCTGATTCAGATTCGTAAGCCATTTATGAGTTGACGAATTCAGACGTGTTGAACAAGGTCATGTTAATCCACAACTGGAGCTTGGCGCCGAGATCCACTTCATCCCAGGATCAAAGAGAACATAACGCCATGAGATCGAGAATGCAGGAACATGCCTTTGCGACGACAAATCTATCGCTAGTCAAAATTGCTGGTAGAACATAACAGGGACGTTTGACAAGGGGAAAAGGTAAAGGAGAAAATGTTTAAAAAGAAATAATGTGGACGTTTTATGGGCCTTTCATGCTATAAGTTGTGTATTTTGTTTCGACAAGTCACGAAGAGTATTAATCGAAAATGCAGTGTGGGCAACCTATCGACTTAATATCCAAATGGTTCAAATATTGCCAAAACATTGCAAAATGCAAAGAAGCACTTCTAGTTGTAACCAGTGCGGAGATTGTTCAAGAATATGGCTGTAGACTTCACCCTGAAGTGTTTGGTGTTTGGAGAAGTTATCTCTGAACTGGAATTCGAATCGTGAAGAAGGATTAAAGCACTGTCACTATGTAGCTCTTAAAAAGTAATAAATTTCTCGTCAAATTCTTTTGCATAACAGTTCTCTTAGGGAAATAAATACACCTAGTATCAATGCTAAACTTGATAAAAGGTGGTGAGGGTGGATGCTTGACAGCACTTATAAGTTAGTGATGGGGATATTTACCATTTTAATAGACTTTCCGAAACGTTTTAAGACTTTGATTGCCTGAAAAGTTTAATTGTAAAATGTAAAATGCTTAGGTACTTGCAAACCAGACCTATAAAGAATAGTTTACAAACTTTTCACAATGATCTAACTTAAGCAACATTTTGTTCAAAGCAAACAACTTGACAAAGTTTCCTTTTGTCAAAAGGACAAGTTTTGAATTTTATATGATAAAAGGATGTTGACATCTCATATTTGGATTTTGTCAGAGGCCATGACTTTGCAGCTCTACCGATTATCTATCATTGCCCCAGTTGGAGTTTGAGGAGGGGATGAGCACAAGTCAATTTCCCAAAAACTTTCATACAT
This sequence comes from Parazoanthus swiftii, assembly GCA_025403585.1. Classification (NCBI taxonomy): domain Eukaryota; kingdom Metazoa; phylum Cnidaria; class Anthozoa; order Zoantharia; family Parazoanthidae; genus Parazoanthus; species Parazoanthus swiftii. The sequence goes on along the minus strand of JAOBYE010469974.1, from coordinate 5,276 downwards.
TGAAAGCATAGGTTTCAGTTTGAAACTATTTGTTTCAGCAGCTAAGATATTTAGTCAAAAATCTACGAAAAACAGCCTTATAACCGGGAGTTTTTTTTGCGACTTTTTTAGGAAATCTTCTAACAGCTGTCAATATAAAAATTGCTCTCCAATAGGAGATGAGCAGATACAACATCCAAATAGAATAATTACCCTTATATTTGGCTAAAATGCGAACAAACCTTGCATATACCATTGACACAAGTTTTTAACTTCTTAGATACATTTACCTTCCAAGTATGTTGTACAGGGTACACTACATTTGCTTACCATGAAACTTCAAGCAAGTTTGAGCAAGAAAAAACTCTAACTGATTATGAGGACGACAAGTAACAATGTTTCTTTATTTCTTTCATGATATGTTGCTTCACTTCACTTATCATTATTATGTATTCCTCTTTTAGAAACAGTATAAATTACCCAGCGCATGTAAGTCAGAAAAATTACACAATTTCTCTCATTCTATCCTCAAACACACACAAGTTGGACCTAAGTCAGTGAGTTCTTGAGGGAGATTGTTCCAAACAAATTCGTGGAATCAAACTGTGTTTCTAAGTGCCAATTTAAGCAAAAAGTTAAATAAGGTTAAAAATATCTTACTGCTAAAAGGAGCACGCAATGAAGTATTTTCAAAACTATTTTTCACCTCATACTAAGAAATATAAGCTAGCTCATATAAGTGTGCCATATTTTTGTTGATGCGTAAGTAGGTTATAAAGCCACAGTCATTTGATCATTTGGTTAACTAAACCAAAATTTAGACTTCAGAGTTTTGGTCAAGTGTTAAGACCTGATATTTGTGTTTCAGTCTTATGGTAATCAACTTTCATGAAAATTTCAACGTATTTAAGGTAGATAAAATCAACAAGAGTTAAAGTCACAAAAAGTATTACAATATGAACTAATATAAATATGAAAGTTTTCACTCAGACTCACTCTCATTCGTTGATTCTTGAACCTGTTTGAACTGGGCTGAAGTCATTGTTTTCCTTTGAAATCATATGACTGGACTTTGGCTGGTGGTAAAAACTGAAGCAAGAGCAAATTTTTCTTCTGTGTCTTCTTTATTTCTTTCGGTATAAACTATTCTCGGATTTCATTATATTAAAAAACAAGGTTTAAAAAACCTGTAAAGTTTGATATTGTGATTTGACATTTTCACGCCATTTTTGATACTTGGCCTGTAGTTGGTCGTTGGCCTGTCTCTATATTTCGAACACTAAAAATGAAATTAAGTAGACAAATACCTTTTCCAAGAGATGTAACTGGCAAAATGAATGATTTACCATGATATTACATGTTAACACATCAGAATTGGTATTATAATTTAAAATACTTTCATCGCTCGACGCAAGAGTCTTTGCACAATGCAAATAATTCCCAGACATCTGCTATAATTAAAAACAGTTCAGTTTGCCAAGAGACTTAACTTGGTGTCCTTTTTCGAGATGCTTTGTGTGTAATCTTTGGTCTCTGTTTTGGACACAATACGTTCCTTCTGTTGATGTGTCAACTGTTGTACCACACACTGCAAAAAGACAACTTGTAGACTTTGAATTTTTCAATGTTTTGTCCAAACTGATAGCATTTAAGTTTCAACTGAGCAAAAGAGAACAATTGCTTAAGCATTTATTTACACTAATTGGTGGATACTGGTCCATTCTTTTTGACAGTCGTGTACTTAAATCAGACTTTTATAAGGTAAGGCATAACGTTTCTGACCTATGTATCTTTGCTAATAAAGCAAGTGAACTGTTTTCGGTTAAGGGTTAGTGATATGGATTGATATACCGGGTTACTCATATAAAAATTATTGCGTATACTAACAGCAGCAGCAGAATAAAATATATTTGAGTCTCTTCATGTTTACTGATGCTATACTGAACGGAGTCAACGGTAATTACTTTCGCAATCTAAGACTTCATAATACCAAAGTATGAATAATGACACACATTATGATCTTTTAACCAAATGCACTGAACAACGACAAAGCTCACCTTAATTCTCAAGTCTTGATCGACACGACATCTGCAATTCAGTTTTCGGCTTCTGTTCGGCTCCACCCGAACGAGTCATTGAGAAACCATACGGTAATGCCGATACTGTTTGCGATCAACCGTCAATATCTATCTATCTGGCTAAAAGTCCATGACAGTCTTCCGGCAACTTGACTCATACAGAGTACGTGACCCTTTCCACTACGGGGAACGAAGGCAACGCTTTCCCTTTGTTTCTCGTTCATCGCTATAAAACGGTAATCTAAGCATGTGATTCCAGGCTATTTTTCTAACAAAAAACTAAAAACACTAAAAAACCTGAATGTGAGAGTAAATATAGACGAAAGTGCTGATGTGTAGTAGTCTTCGCAGGGGGCTGAATTGTTTGACGTCATCAGTTGTTTTTGACCCAGGCTCCCTCAGCTCGACCAAAATACACACGGGTGCTAAAAGAGGCATGTTTTTGCTTTGAAGTCGGATAAACCCAGTAGAATTTAATATTTTACATTATATTTTAAGTCAACCGAAACAAATTTGTGTAATGGTTCTACCACTGAAAAATCATTTTTGGCCTCGTATGCACTTTAAAACAATCAAATTATATATTGTTTTGGAAAACACACTTTAATTGATATGTACCTGCAACAGCCCGTGCCTTACCTTTTTGTGGTGGCTATAAATAATTAAAAAATAAACGAAATGATACCGTTACCAACCAGTTGAAATGTTTTCCAAATACTTTTTTTGTCTTAAATGCAAGAAGAGTGTGAGAAGCGAAACACACATTTTGCAATTTTTTGTTTGGCATAAGAAGCAATCGTCGTTTATATGATGTCGTATTTTTTGTCAGATTTCTAGGACCAAAAGGATGTTTTTTTGTTGCTTTTTAACCCCTGATTTCAACAGACGAGAACTTTTCTTGAAATGGAAAGTATAACCACCAAATCGGGTGACTTTTCCAAAAACGTATTGCAGAGCAAATTCTTAAAAACTTTTTTTTCGTGAATTAAGGGTATCACTTGTTTCCAAAAGTTAACGAAATCTTTCTAACAAGTGATAATTCTTAGTTTTTGAAGGGGAATTGGAACATAAGTAGCTTTACACGTGATCTGTGAAGTCATAAATATCGCGCAACACTTTTTTTTAAGAAATCCAAGATGATCGCAGTGTGTCATACTTTCGAGGCATTTCATGGCAAATTTTGCATTGTAAAACCTTGCGAACAAAGCTGTAATTGATTGAGTGATATTAATGACATTTAAAACAATGTGTTCGTAATGATGTTAAAGGTAAACGCGAGGTTTGAACATTTAAATTTCCATGAATATCATCTTTTGCCAAAAAAAAATTGTTTTAACTCCGACCTGCCATTTATACAAAAATCGAAGCTTTCTTATCTTTTTAATAACAGATATTCGTTTCTCGAAGTCAGTTAAAATTCTTACAATTTTAGTCGTTGTTTGTAACATTTTGAAATACAAATTGCGTAATATCTATGACGTCACATATCACGTGCAAAGGCACCTATGCTTCAAGAAAGTGGCGTAATTAACTTCAAGAGTAAGACTTATCAGTTGTTTGAAATTTCTCGTTAAAAATTAGAGAGAAATGTTAAGAAAGTCCAAATTTGGCAAGAATTGGCTTCAAAATGGCGTTGCCATGGCAACATACTTTGACCTAGAATTTTGTTTTTCAATAAATTTTAGGACAAGTCACCAAATTTGGTGGTTATACTTTAGTTATCGAGAAGGTTCTCGACGGTTAAAATCATCCCGGCCTCCTCCCCCCCTGTAGAAAAACTACATCAAACAAGTTGGCTTGCAACCATACGTTGAATAATTTTGGAATTACGAGACGCGGACATTTTCCAACTACCCCCTCCTTTCTCGCCCCGGGACCAAAAAAGAGGGTTAATATTGTTGGTTCGTTTTGAAAACAATACAGTTTCAGCTGGATTCTACCACCTGGTGATCTTGTTGGGTGCGAAAGTAAGCAGCAACCGAATGATGATCCATGGATCTTGCAATGTCTGCAGGCCTCATGGCGTCCTGAAGGTAGAAAAATTGTTCACAATTTGAGTCACAAGATTGATCGCGATTGCTAAAAGATTAGTTTAATATTGGTATTGTTTCAAAAACTACATATTTATTTTCAACTTAGGTAAAAAAACACAAATTTATGCATTAAGCTCATTCGTCGTTTTCAGAAAGTACTATAAAAACATTGTACCATGGCAAAAAATTGAAACGAATGAACACTAGCAACACCATCATCTGGTACCATGCGTGTTTTGGCCACCATGATTTTCGGAAGTTCGTATTCTTATCAGTTTTCTGCATTACACACAAACAAATGTTTGGCATTTTAGTACAATTTAACATGAAAAAAGAAAAGATATCAACACCATTTAAGCTCAGTGCCTTGTATAGCTGAATAAGTATAACATATTTTTTGTCATTGTTAATGTTTTATTGTTACCACAAAGATGTAGGGAAAATATTAACAACTTCTGTTGCAAACAGTTTGTATTGCTTGCACAATTGCTTTTTCTTCTGAGAAACAGAATGGTATGTACGCCGCCCAAAGCATTGTTGCTTCTAACTTTTCGTAGGCAAAATAAGGGTACAAAGTGTTCATTTTCCAGATTTTAAGATTCGAGAAAATTGGTAAAACGAGGTAAGAAAAAGTTAAGGTTGACACTAGTTTTCGCATCATTCTTGACATGATATCTTAGAAATGCTGCCGACGTATTGCCACAAGGCTTTAACTTAAATGTATATACAAATAGCACACAACTTGTGGGTAGTGTAGTCAGAATTATAGCGTTAAACATAATCGATTTCAACATAACTTCAGCAATAATTAACACTATACCGCATTTGATTGAGTAGGGATGTAGCACCCATAAATGTAATACCAACCATAAATGGAATACCGACCATAAATGGAATACTAATCAACCATACATGTAATAGTTGTCTAACCATAAATGTAATACCTCGGACTCACCATAAATGTAATACCAATCAACCATAAATGTAATAGTTGGTTGTTTCGAACTTTATGGCAAAAAAAAATATTGCTACGCAAATGAAAAACAGTTTGACATTTTTTTCCGGGTTAGATGAAAGATAATGACGTCACCAGCCACAATTCACGTGACTGGCGTAAAAAAAATTGCTTTTTGATTGTTTCATAGTTAATGGTTGTGATTTTATGTTTTGCGCTGTAAAAGCCCAT
>JAOBYE010469863.1:0-13526 GCA_025403585.1 Parazoanthus swiftii | reverse complement strand
ATCATGATGTTTGAGAAAGCCTTTCATAAAGTTCATTGGCACAGCAAAATGGAAAACAGGTAGGAGCCACCTTAAATAACAACAAAAACTATAAAAAATGATAATAATAATAATATTAATAACAATAACAACAATAATAATAACCTTTATTTCTGCAAAATAAATCAACATTAATATTCCACTTTTCATCGAATACATTGCCATGTATAAAAATGGCCATTAATCCTAATTCCCAAGTTACAAAGAATAAAGTTATGTCAAAACTTACTTGTCTCCAGGCATTTTGTGTTCATTGGGAAAGAGATCGTGGCCATCCTGCCCATCATCACAAGTCAGCAAACAGATATCGTACAAGGATTTCTACACACAAGTAAACACAACTGAACTTGTAACCAAAGCATTACCGGAAATAAATTTTTATGCCATACTTTTTGAGGTGAGTCACCCCAAAGAGTGTCTAAGTGATTAATAATTCAAACAACTGAAAAAAGTTATGATTACTTTTGTAAGAATATGGGCTAACTTCATGTGAATAATTAGGGCATTTGCCACTGGTTTTACATGTAATGGGAACCATACTTTTAGATCTGAAAAGGGATACATATTTTTAAAAAATGAGATGTACATGTTCATGTACTTCTATGTTGAAGATATCCAAGTAAAAATGTATCACCCCATGTTTAATATCACATTTAACACTTGAGATCCATCTGCCTTCATGTAAATACAACTTGTTTTCTAACACTTTATACACACTGGAAAATTCCTGTTAGCGTTCTTGCTTGGTGCAGCACAAACAAACAACAACGTAGTTACTATTCTTTTGCATTACTCCAATATCAAACTTACTAGCAATGCTACTTACCTCATCAGGCGGCTGGTAAGGTCTGATGGTGTACACACACATGGTTGGGACATCTGGAGCTCGTAAACTGAATATTTCGTGACCACCATCAATGGGAAGCAAGCGCTAGAAACACACAAAAAAAAACCCTGAGAACTTGCACTGTGCCATACAGCCCCAAAAAGTTGTTCTTGAACCTATTACTACAGTGCCTCACACTGTGGCCTTTAACAAATAAACTGTATCCTGTTACATTTCCAAAAACTAACAACTTTGGATAGCACAATAATACCAATGCTTTCAACAACTACATGAATTGTTTTTGGACTACATGCATACTGGCACTCTATTCATGAGGCATGCAAAAAAATCATTCAAGGTTTTTTTAGGACATGTTACAAAACAGTGCAGTTATCAAAAGTTTTCACATCTCAAAAAAAGTTTCCTAAATCCCTAGGAGTTACATTCATGAGCCTTGATAAACATCAAAGATGTTCGAGGTACCAACCTGTAAATCAGCACAGATGCCCCCCCTGAACACCCATGGTTCAGGGTCTTCAGGATAAAAGCCAGTTTTTTGCTTCTTCTTCTTGCTCTTTGAGCCAAGCCAGGTGATAAATGTATCCAACAGAAGTACAATTTCCTTGATGTCCCATACATATGGGTAAAGGTCATACAGTAATGCCCGGTTTGGTGTTTCAGCCAATCTGACAAACATGTCTGACACATTGCCGCACTGTAAATGAAAATTCTCTGCTCTCTCTCCCCATTCAGATATCTGTAAAAACCAAAAGCAATTACTCATTCTGAGCTTTCTTAACCACAAAATCTAAGCAAAAATGTGACATTAAACCAATCGAATGCAAATATCAATGACAGCTCAGGATAGCGTATATGTCTGTAATCATATGTTAAACATTATACAACATTTCCTCATCACTGCTGCCACAGCCAATTGTAAAAAAAAAGAGTTTTTTTGAACATAGTTAAAACTAGAATGTACAGGTGAATGCCTAATTACTGTACATAAAACTAACATGGCATTCTTATTCAATAGCTAACTGCCCATTTAGAAAAAATGTTTTACATAATTTATCATTTTTTTCTTATAACTTCTCTATCCGGGTTGAGAGGGGATCATTCAAATGATGCCCACTACTCTCTCATGTTATAACTACACTGTGGTTTTACCTTTGCTTTCTGTTCTTGTTCCGTCAGCTCTTGGAAAGCTTCAGAATCTTCTTTCACTGCATTGCTCTTCAGCCACTTGAACTCTCCAATCAGACGTTTTGCCCTGGTTCCATGGTGGTATGGCAGGTAGAATAGATCAACAAGCAACAAAAGGTCTTCTGTAGTAAGTTTACATAACACTTTGGTTTCTGTTTCCTTAGGGGTCTCCTTGAAAAGGTCTGTGCCAACCTCCATTGGAGTCTCATCCTCTTTCTTCTCAGCTTTTACAGACACTTTTTCTGTTTCAAACAATCAAAATAAAGATAAAAAACAGTTGCTAATATTTATTTGTCTGATGGGTGGCTTTTCAATGTTTTATTCATATTGTTTCACTTGTGGGATAATAACAATGCTCCAACCATTTGTTATTTGAGATTTGTAAAAATGCAAAATTGACTTAATTTTACACTTTAATGGATCTTCAAGTAGGTCTATTTGTTAGTAAAATGTTGGTCAAGCTGGTCGACAATTAACACCTCAAACACTAATTTATGCTCAGAAATACTGAAACAGACATCAGGTTTACACTTGAAATTCACATTGGTGTTAAAAAGTCCAAGCAACCTTTTCACAAGCAGGATCACAAAAATTGAGGTGCTTTACAGGTGCACCTACAGTAGCTTTTTAAAAGGTTGTAAACTGTAAACTTATCACTAAGAATGGCAGAAGGAAATACCTTCTTATAGTTCTGACTCGGAGTAGTATTGGTTGATGAGTGGTAATTGAATAAAACATAAAGTGAAGTCCCAATGCCAAGAATGACACAGGATCTCTACCAAGAACTGATTAAAAAAAACCAAATTGCTCCCAACCCCCACAAGATCAAAGCACTATCCAACACTTACCTGGTGGTGGTGAAGGAGATTCCCGGGCCTTGCGTCGGCTGTTTTCCTTGGCTGCCTGTGTGGCAGAAGGTGTGTTTGTGGGTTTCGAACTGCACACTGGACCTCCAACTGAACTTGTAGTGGCAGTTGCCATTGGCATCGACGAGAAAGACTGAACTGGAACTGGTTGTGGTGCAGCAACGAAGGCTCCACTTTTTGCATAGAATCTTGATGATGTCACCTTAACCTTCGAGAACTCAGTTAGCCATGCTTTAACAGCTTCTAGGAGAGCTGACTGTGGATCATAAATTCTCAACATTCTTGAGCTTTTAGATTCTGGCAATGAGGTTGATTCTGGTTCCATGGGGACATCTCTGATCTCAGATGAGGCAACATCCTTGCCTTCAGACTTGCTTTCAACTAACCTCTCCTCATTGTCACTAACCTTGGAATCAGTAATATTCTCTTCAGGCTCGGCCTCCATTGGTTCTCCAGTCGACTCTTCATGACTGTTACTACCCTTTTCAGCAGGTTTCTCTGTCTCTTGATCTAAGCTCATTGGCTCTTCAGGTGCAGTTGCAAACTCATTTTGGGCACATTTGGTCCATGTCGCAAGAGTATGGATTGGAATAAAGTTACTTTCATATTCACAGTTTGGGTTGGTGAGAATTCCATTCAGCAATGGATACAACTGCACTGGCCGACCATCATAGGGGCCGAGAAAAACACGCCTATGGTCATAATCATTTGCATGAATGTTGTCCCAAATGATAGGTTTTCGTTTCAGAACTTTTGTTAACACTTGAATCATGTGTGGTGTGATAACTTGGGAGATCACTTTTGGACCTACAACAAAATCACTCAGTAGTGTTGGTGAATGTCGTAGAGACGAGAGGACAGGGCACACTTAACACAGTACAACAAGTAGTTTAGTCTTTTCCTTCCAGTTTAGCCAGCTGAACAGTAATTATTGAATTTTGGTTTTAACTTTCTCCAAAGAAACTAACCAACTCACTGACTTTATAGGAGAGTAAATATATTCTATGAAGCCAAAATATCAAAGAATGGTGTGTGTTCATGTGGCAATTCCAAATTAGGTCACTATATTCTATCTTGATCAAGTCTGCCTTCTTTGCCTCTCAATGCCTAGGGTTATCTGTCCAATTTTACAAGTATGCTCAAGTTCTGTCCTAAATAAGAAACAGGTAAAACAACTTTTGATAAGGGAAACTTTTATAAGTATTTTGCCTTGCCCTTCATTTTTGTACCATTACTCCATCTATTGCAAAACCTGTTACTTAGATGATCTGCATGTAATTAATAAACAGTTTGATGTGCTTTAGAATTCCTATCTTTTTCTTTTTTTCTGCTGGCTTTTAACTGTGGCAAAACCAACTATGTTTTTATAAAATGATGTTTTAGAAACATGATGCCAAACAAATAGTATGCAAGAGACTAAATCTAGATTACACTCCAAAGACTGCAAACTACAACTTCATGTTGAAGGCAAGTTCTAGTTTCTTCATATATTGTTTTGCTATATTCTTGAACTTGTACCCAACTTGAAATGTCCACTTGCAAGCAATAGAGCGAACTTCCAATTTAGCCCATGTATGCAAATTGAAATCACCTACCCTCACTTGAGTTTGTTGTCCTGAAACCAAAAGCACACAAGGTCTTTCTTTTTATCTATACTGTCCACAAACAATTTACTGATACTTGTCATCCTAGATAAACATGAAGTGATCCTATACTGCAAGGCCAAGAATCTCAGGCTGCCAATCATACAAACTCTATAAGCCCTCGCTGTTTGATAAACAGACTGTCAAACAATCCAATCATTTAAGTGTTATTATCATCACTTTTTGTCTTGAAAAAAGTGAACACATAGTCTCTTGTTCTTTACTTCAGAAGTGGAAAGATAAGTGACTCTTGCAAAAAACTTTAAAAAAAATAGTAGGTATACAAAAACATTCAAGACCTATGAATACTACAGGAAAGGGCATTGTGGGAGCAACTGAATGGACAAAAGATGATGAGCTTTTTCACCTGTAGTCAAGTTCTTCCCACATTGCAAGAAATTTGAACACTGTGTTTTCAGAGTTTTGAAACAAATTACTGTACTTTTGGTGAGAATTAAAAGGCTTTTTAATCATGAATATACAAAAAGAGCTCAATCATAAATTAATTATACTCAACACTAGTTTCAACATCCATTTGTACAAATTTCCATTAATTTTCTTTGGTAGAATCTGCATCTGGAGCTATTGAGAAAGCAGAGCCTTGTCTTTTATAGGATCACTCCTTGTTTAAGAACATTTGATGAACATGTCTTATCTCTTGGTTCCCAGAAAGGGCAGCTTATCCCTAGTCACACCGTATGTAGGTAATAACAGTATCAAAAGTGAAGGGCCATTGGCTTTTGTCGATTTCTCAAGAGTATTGGTGAACATTGAGAGGGACCTAGCTGATTAACTGAGCTCAACAGACACATAAACTTTGAAGAGATAATTGCCAACTTTTTGTTTGTTTTACAACTTAATTTCAATATTATGCATCACTTAGGAAACAAGAGCTGTAGAAAAATGAAAGCGTTTATTTTGAAAGAAAGCCAAGTCTTGACAAAAGAAGACTCATAGCAACCTAACCTGGAATGACGAATGTTCTATCTTTGGCTTTGTTGCTCAGTTGCTCTTCCTAAAACTCTCTTCCTTCAGTCATAAGTTCGTAAAAAAATGTTTGTTGACTGTTTTGTTTAATGAAGTGAAAATGCTCAATTGAAACATCAAAATAAACTTTAAACAACTGAGAATGGTAAGAAGAAAAACCTTGCAACAAAGACAGTTCAAAAGTTTTACGTATAACAGGCTAAACATCTATCACTACCATGTGTTTATGACAACGAAATGCAGACTTTCAGTTGTCCAGTAACAGATAAGCATATTAATGCTTTTACATATTTTTGTTTCAAATGGTGTTCAGAGAATGATAAATCTACATGAACACAAATCAGGAAGCTTTTCCCTGATGATTAATAAACAAACTTTATTGCTGGCCAACTTTCTGTATGTAGTTTTCAAGATGCACAGTTTAAAATACATACAGAAACTGAAAAAAAAAGACTCCCAAGTTTTCTGTCAATGTTGACCAATAATTTTTAGTTTTTGTTCAAAACACATGGTAGTAAATGACCTTTACCAGCTTTTATGTTGAGTTCTTTTTTTTTTGCATTTTTGAGGATGCCGACTGAGTTGGTTAATATCTTTAAATTCTTTAAGGAAATTTTAGTTTTAAAACTGTGTCAGCAATTTTGTTGGATATGTATCAACCACCATGACCGTGCTGTTTAATTTGAACCTTTAAAAAATTTATGTAGAAAACACAGAACTTTAGTCATCCTTCCGCCAGAGAAAAAAGTTGAGTCCTTAAAAACATCAAGTGTAAAACAAAGCCAATCTCAAAGCAAGCAGTTGAATGGTGGCTAATATAGTTAAAGAGCAAAATTGCCAACACTGTTTTTAATCAACTGTGATTGATGGTGCACCAAGTGGTATTTTAGCACACTACACAGCCTTGCTCTTTCATCACTGAACACCCTAAGACAGCATTGTCTCAGAATCTTCAAATGACAAACGCGAGATTGCTTGATTGCTGGCAGGAAAGAAAACACTACAACAGTACCTTCACCTCAAATGCATGTCAGAGCATGTGATTGAACCAACCAATGGGTTCTCCAGCCACAACCTGGTTGCTAAGTGAAACAGCAATGTTCACACAAATAATGCACAAATTCAAATTCAAATCAAGCAAATTCATAAAAATGAAAATACGAGGCAAAATGCAGAATGATCAACTTACCTGTCCACAAGATGTCGATGGAAAGTTCTAGTCCCAAGCCCAGAGTGTTCAAGTATGGCGAGTTCTCAACACTTGGTACAGCACGTGTTGAACAATACTCTTTACAGGACAAACAAAAACAAGATTTTAGACTTTGGTCTCCAGCATCGTGTACCACAAATTACTACAAAAACTACTGTCATTTATTTACATGTATCTATTTTTTTAAAGGCAGTGATTCCACTGAAAGTGGTGGGAGCTTGGCCAGTGAAAAAATTAATAACTTGCTTTTCTGTGTCAGCGAGTAAGCCTCAAACAACAAAACTTGATCATTAACAGGGATCGCGTTAATGTAAAAATCATGCAATTTTACACAAACTGTTTCCCAAAAAATGCATTTTGTAATTTGGAATGCGTCCCTCAGTGCTTGCCGTTTGAGGCGAGCGATCGCTCTCGCTCGCCATCGCTTGCACAAAATTGACCCGAGGAGAGTGATAAATCAATCACCTTGTCTTGAAAAATTGCTCACCTCATCGGAAAAAAATGCAAGTTTCCTTTCATGACACTGACATACAAAGGAAAAAATCGCTCACCTAAAAATTTTTAGGTGAGCTTTTTTTCACTCACCAGCGTTTTTCAAACGGCAAGCACTGGTCCCTTGTACACGAACATTAAATCAGCTCAAAGCTCTAACTTTATTATGGGACCCCTTAACAAACCTTTGGGACCCCAAACAAGCAGGATCAGGGAGTCCTGGGACTCGTGCCAAAACTTTCTTGCGCAATCCCTGATTAAAGGAACCATTCTTTTATTATGGGGTATACTGGGTTGGACAAAAACGATACAGGAGTTTGAAAAAAAATTTTGGATTTGGGATGGGCGACAAAATAATTAATCAAATTCGAACTATAGTCTGTACTGAATTATTATTGCACACTGATTTAAAACCAATCTGAATTTAGTTTTAAAACAGGGATGAACAAAGGTGAAGTCCTATGGGGCTTGGAATTTTTTTGAGTGCTGATACTGTGAAGTTTGAAAAAGAATAAAGAGTTCTATAAAATTTGCATTGTATTGCCATCCCTGTACACTCCATAAATCGAGGTTCTTAACTAGCCAAGTTTTTTTACATGAGAACTGCCAATATTGTAGAGCAACAAATGAAATTCATTAACAGAGACTAACCTGTTGGGCAGAATAGGAACTTTGGCTGGCCAAGGAATGCATAAACTTCATTACTAATTCTGACTTGTGCATCAGCAAAAGACTTGAACACCTCACTGTCTGGGGGTCGCATCTCAGGATCAATATCATCAAATAGTAGCGAAAATGCTTCACAACCAAATTTCTGTACCTGAAAATCACAGAATATCACTTTTACTGAACTGAACATTCCCTTATCTAAAACATTTTGAGCATTATTTAACTGACATTCACCATTACATTCAAAGGTAACTATTAATTTTTCAAACATACAGACAACAGAACAAAGACAATACCTGCTCAAACTTCTTCTTGAGTGTGTATACCTCCTTTGGGTTAGAGAACACCATGTCAAGACCCGGGGAAAGGGCATAGTAGAATGTTATTCCATTTTCTTTGGCAGCTTTGATGAGCTGTTTCAAGTTTTCTGTTCAATATTAAAACAATAGATATGTTAGTACATAGTATTATGTGCTGGCAATGAACACAGTTGCTTTCACTTGTCAATAAAAGAATTATAGTTCCTTTACCTTGTTCCTCTTCATTATACAGTTCCCGCCATAAGGCACGGTGCTTTATGTCATCTTTAGGAGCATATAGATACGTGTTCAGCCCTAGATCTTTCATCCTAAAGAGCCAAAAGGAATAGCTATTAGCCCTTTTAGCCCCAGCCAGTATATTAGCAAGTACTTTCTTCTTGTGTTAACCATACAAAACAGGTTCCTTGGTTATGAGAATATAGCAATTAATCATACACAGCAAACTATCTGGGATGAAAAACAAAGTTCTCCCCACCTGTTTATAAGGAAACTCTAGAGACAGCTTAGGAGAATTTAGTAACTTGTGTTGTATTTGGTTTAGCCTTCCTATAGCCTTGACAAAAATAATTGAAAGAAACTGTCTAATATCGATAAATTTAATTAAATTCCACAAATGTTGTTACCCAGAATTAAATTTCTCACCAACATTTAAATATTTCTCTAGTTTTCTATAACTTTCTTTTTATCAACTATTTAATAACTGATAAAATGAAAATAATTTACCGGGCAATAATCTGTAAAACAATCACTGAAAACTAGTCGAGTATATCAAAAGTTGATAAAAAAAATTTCGTTCAGAGTATCATTTCTCAGGTCCTAGCAAATATGCTTTTTGGTTTTTATTATTCTCATCTCACATACAACTGTTTTTGAGCCCGAATAGGCTCACGATTCGGAATAAATTGTACATCGCTTCCGCCCAAATTTACAAGACTCACGAGTCGGACTAAATTGTACGTCACGTCGACCTGGATTAAATTTTTCGGCTGTTTAAGTCAAACTTGATACAGACGAACCAATATTCGATCGTTCTATCCGATTGGAGCAGATGGACGATCCAAATAGAAGCTGCCGAACTCACTGGGGCCAACGTCGAACTCATCATGAATATAATTGCTAAATATGAAAGTTCGACGACTGTCACGAGCTTTCCTTCCTTCCATCAAAATTTATTTTGGCGTGACAGGTTCGGCGTCCATTGTTCACTATCATATTTATGTAGATTCCGACGAAATACGATATAAATGTTGATCAACTCATCAAGTCGCAGTTTTCTTCGAACTGCACCGACTGCATAACCATCCTTACCTAAATTAAAACACGATAAAGTGTTAAGCGAAAGAGAAGATTATAATAGTCGTTTTCGGTGTACAGATGATTGGCCATAGGCTGCCGTCTTTAACTCGCCGCGTCGGCAGCCATTTTGATTACACTCTTTACGTCTAACGGGCGTTTCGCGACTATAGCTGGTTCTCAAATACTCAAGCATATCTTAAATGTTGTAAAAAAAGTTTTTGTTGCTAGAGGTAAAGTAAAATAAATACATTAAGCTATTTAACACATGATACGGTGAGACGACCGAAGATATGCAAAGGTACCTACTTGATAAATTACAGTCAAATCAAGATAATATTGAAGTACACAAGTTTCCGGCAACAAAATTACCTTCCAAATAAATCCTTTCGCTGTTGAAAAGTCCAAGGCCTTCCATAAAAACCTGTGGATATCATATAGCATTACTATGTGGAAATCTACTCAAAAGGCATTTGATATATTCTTCGAAATAAGCAACATACCCTCGACAACACCAGCGACAAATTCTTCCTTTTCAGGTGCCATTTCCGCCTTCTTTCTTTTCTTTCCTGTCAAAATTTTAATTTTGGAATTTGAAAGTCGGCGAACCTTTCGCGAAAGAGTTTTCATCTAGCTTTCATCTGTTGATTTTCTCAAGAATCTCTCGAGATCAGAGGGAAATGAGAAGTGCCAAGCGCGCTCAGCTCATAGTCTCACAGGTAAACCGGTTTAAAAACCAGTTTTTCGAGTTTTGCCAATTTCTGTTTTTACGTCACTTTTACGTCACAAGTTTACATTATTCACCAGCTAACCCGCGGCGCAGGAAATAAGGCGGCTGCATTGGAGGCTACCTTTAAACAAGCAAGTGAACTTAGGTTACGGAGCTGGCACTCGTCCGTTAAATATCCAGAAATCAATTTGAAACTTACTTCGACGGAAAAAAATTTCCAAAATCAATGAAAAATTTTTAAAAACATCTTTTTTCCTCCCAATTATCTCCGAAAGTTCTCAAAATATTTTTGGCTCTCCACAAACTACGGTACTAAGTCCCTTAACCCTTCTGCATCGGTCATAATACTGTAGCTAGCGGCCTCAAAATAGACTGTTATTCTCCTCAGGCTCTACAACCTCCCCCGGAGAGACTAGTTTTCTGAGACCTTTCGCGGCGAAGGAGAACAAGGGTCTGCGTACTGTGGAAGCTAATTTCGGTATAACATGACGCAGTTGCTCCGGGAAGGTTCCCACTTTTAATACCTGGCCTCCTATGCAGCCGCCTTATTTAACCCGCGGCGAGGAAATTAAGGCAGCTGCATTGGAGGCTACACTTTATCCGGCGAAAGGGAAATACCAAACCAAACTGAGGCCTTGCTGTATTGTTTGAGCGATCAAAATCTGGCAGTGCGCGCGCGTACGTCATTTACATTTCACAGCTGCAATCTGGTCCGTGGGTATTACACGGTGGTGATCCAGACCGCTCAAGAACCAATCAGATCAAAACGCGCAAAGTGCTAATAATGATTAATGTTCGACGCAAGTGAATGTCACTAAAATGTTTCGTACGGTTTCGAAGGGTTTCGGTAAAGGCCTGTAAATCTTCGTCGTGCTTGCGCTTATTATTGCGCCATATCTCGGATAGGAAATGCAACAGTTGTGCATTTTTACAGCTTCTATAGTCTATTTTAAAAATCTTTGACAATCTGTTATTTTTAAAATACCTTTCCATTAGACAAAAGTGCTCCCCTCCCTCCCCCACCAAACGAAAACAATGTCCTTTGAGTAACGTGACGTCACGGGGGAGCCTCAGTGAGCTGCTGTCAAGCCAAGATGGCGGCCAAGAAACAACAAGGTGGCCATTCTTTGCTTCACTCTGATTGTGAGATCGGCGAAGTTGGAAGGGATTTATTTGAAGCTTGTAAAAATGGCGATCTTGTCAAAGTTAGGAGGGTCGTGAGTAGCAATTCAAACGTCAATCTTCGAGACACCGCCGGAAGAAAATCGTCTCCGCTTCATTTTGCAGCTGGTAAGATTCTAATACATCGTATAGTTTTTGTTTTACGGTTTGTCGTTTGTGAAATCTTTGTAAAGTTAATCGTTGCTGCTGAAAGAAATCAGAACATCACAGCATCAATCTGTTACTAACCTTTCAGATTTTGGGGAAAAAACCAGAGTTCAGTTTAGTCGTTCTCGTAGATCATTTTTTTTAGAGTTTACTCTTTTACCACCATATGTACAAGAAGCATTTATACGAGAAGGCTTCAGTTCTTTGGAAGTGCCTTGATCGCGAGTTTTGTGTCAAAATATAGAGTATTTCAGCCGAACACCGAAAAAGTGTCACTGTTGTACGTCATGTTATGCTATAGCTTGGTATCAAAGAAGCTGTATCGGCAAGGCATTCGTGAGGTTATTACTTAGTTGGTTGACAAAAATAGAAACAGAACTTGCAAACAGAATTCATGTTTCTGTTACTGTTACGCGGATACGCCGTACATACAAATACAAACCAAAGGCATTTCCATTTTCGCTTCAAAACTGCTTATAATTTGTGATTTAGCATTAATATAATATCACTATATGCAAACTTCCCAATCAACAGGAAATACTAACAGTAAAAGCATTATTTAGCAGTACAGCAGCACATTTCATGATCATCTCATGTTGTCCCCTGCTCATTCCTACTCATTACTGTGTTTAAATATGTTTGCTTAATCTGAAGATCAGCAATCTGTTTTAGAAATTCTATTTTAAGGTGGCTCACACAAGTTTTACATCTACAATGTCACTGTGTTTGAAAAATGTTTTTCCCCAACATCCTGGAATTTCACTCACAGTTGCTCTTTAAACTCATCAACATTGTAACAGTTGACGTACTTGTTTAAAAGTAAATTGAAATTTTTAAAGGTTTTATGGAATATGCCATGATATTTTTTGTGCAGAAAGTTTTGATTCCCTTTGGGCTATAAACAAAGTCTCCAAAGCAATCATTCTCTTTCTCTTGACTTCAGCAGTAGTCATTGGTTTAACTTCTAACAAGCAACCATGGGCTCTGAAACCTTTTGTAGGTTGGAATATTCTTGAATCAGCATACTTAGATTTCTTCTAAATTACTATCAATATTTTTTTTTAATTTTATTAAAATTAATTATTTTATTCATTATCATACTCTAACATTTTCTCTCTGAATCGGTTATGAAAACCAGGGTTTGGCAGGAAAGATGTGGTAGAATATTTACTTCAATGCCGAGCAGATGTACATGCAAGAGATGATGGTCAGTTTCAAATACTTGTCACCATGTAACAGTTAAATTATTGGTCATACAGATACTGTCCTAGATGGATTATCTATCTGTTAGTTAGTCTGTCTAGTACAAACACAGGACAAACTACAATGTATGAAAGTGCACTTTCTATTAGTTTGTCGCATAGTTTGTACCATAGACCCTATTCATAAATGGTGGCTACTTTAATATTCTGTTGTTTGTACATAAATTAACCTCACTAGCCTTGTTCTCAAGTCAAAAAATCAAAAGAATATTTTAAACTGAATGATGCTAGTCAGGCTGATTTAAATACAAATGAAAGAAGATAAAAAGAGCCATTGTTTATGAATAGGGTCTATACACACACATGTACATGTATTTGCACTACCAAATTTCCAGAAAAGCATGTACTTAACCCTTTAAGCCCCAAACACAACAAATGGTGTGATGGTAAATCAGTGTTCGATTTTAAGGATTTTCGGTAAGTTGCCCAACGGGCAAGTAGGTTTGAATTTTCAGTTGCCCGGGAGAATTTTGACTTGCCTGTCTTATTTATTGTTTTCTGTGGTTTAGGTATGATATGTTGATAAATTGGAAGGGTTAACTAAAGCGTTTGGGGGTGATGCAAAGGGAAATAAACCGACAAACAAAGTGTCAACGGATTTACGTACATTTATTTAGTACCAAACTAATAATACAGCTTTATTTCTAACAAGTA
>JAOBYE010469752.1:3502-13526 GCA_025403585.1 Parazoanthus swiftii | reverse complement strand
TATTATTAGTTTTGGAAGATTCTTCCACCCTGTACCATTATTCCGCTCAATACTATTATTAGGGACTTCAGAGTAGTCCTTACAGAACTTTGGCTCAGCAAAAATTTTGTAGGATTTTTTCCGCAATATTGCGTGTATAACATGTAATGTCAGATGTGAACTGAGACTCTAGCTGTGTTGATACCAATCGGAGAGCTCCCTTCAGTCCATTGCCATTATCTAATATGTATTTAATAAACACTTAAGTTAGTTATGTTTATAAGATGGTAACTTACTGCAACACTCTGACATCAATGCAGACAGTAATACGAATATATAAAATTATGGTAAACAGCTTGTCCAAACATCCCCATTTAGACAGTAATGTCCCAGTTTTGCTTGGAAGTCTTGCATACAGCTTTATGCATGATTGGGATAGGAAAATCCCCATTCTGAGGATTTGCTCTAACAAACAAATGAGTCAAATATGTCATTTTTTTGTCAATTTGTTAAGTTCTATCTCAGAATATGCTTTTTTTAGCACATGTGCAAACTGCAATCAATTCACCAAGCATTTTCGACAAAAACATTTGTCTAGATAGAGTACTGGAATTGACATTTCAGGGTCTCCTTGGGGAACATACCTCTACCCCATGCCAACCACAGCCCTCCCCCCCACCTTAACAGACACCCGCGACACAGATGCCAAAATAGAAACGTCTGCTGATTGGACACTCTGTGGTATGCACCAAGCTAAATCGGGTGTTCCCAACGAAACCAGTATGATTGGACACTCAACTTGCTTTAAGTCTGAGTCTAATAAATTCACCTTCCACAAATTTTCAATGACAAACTAACAAAAGATACAATAAAAGCGGAAAGCAGCATTACTTGTGTGTGCTGGTAAAACGACATTTTTTTCAAGGAAACTATCATTAAACAAAAATATTGTGAAAAAGACATAGATTATAACTCACGATACATATTTTTCCTGTCCATCTCTCGCGATCTCCTCAACTTCTTTCTCCAGAAGTTGTTCAATCCCAACTAACACAGAAACTCCAGCTTCCATATTGACAGGCATCTTGATAGTCATTCTGCGCATGTGCGATAATCAGCTGCTATCAGTGATCCTCGCTATCGTGGGCTCAAACAGCTGCCGTCGAATGTCTGATTATGAAAGGAGTATTTGTGCGAATGGCGAGTTTGGTTTTTATAAGGTTTTCGTGTATGAAACCTGATATTTTTCGAATCGAGCTGATGCATTAGTGCTCAAAGCAATCCAGGAAAAGGTCTGTAGTTTGCATGTGTTTGTAATGTATGTCTGTATATGTTACTTCAGCGAATGGTAATTTTGTTCATAAATCGCATGATCGAATAACGATCATACCCCGTCAAGCAGATCCTTCGATCTTCTCTCGAGAAATTTTGGCGCGATTTTAGTGTTCAGTTTATCGCATTAAGGTGTTTCCTGAGTTGAGATGTTTTTTTAATTTTAAAGTAAGAAGTTTCCGTGTGGCAACTTTACAACGCCCAAGACGGATATAAACTGTGGTTGTTCATGGACATGGCGAGTCGAAGTTTACGTGCTTGGAATATATTCAGTCAAGAATTTATTTTCGAACTTCGATGCTTGCGTATAAGTATTATTTTAAAATTTGTTTGATCCGAATAGGAGTTTCAGTTTCTATTTTTCACTTTGTACATATTTAACCAACAAAATTATCAAGCCTTTGGGGTTTCAATTATAAACAAGAAAAGTTCGAAGTTTTAAGTGTTTTTGCTTTTGCCATAGGGCGTATTTGACAAATTTGAAATTAGAAAGCTGTACGCTGAGAGAAAAAGACTCATATCAGACATGTTTCTAACTACAGAAATATCAGCTAAAATGAAATAGAAAAAGCTGTCGATCCGATCACAGAGACGATTTTTTTCGACATATTCTACAATTGTGTACATGACGTAGCCAGATTCAACAGCTTCGCTTTCAGAAATCCTCTTTGTGGTTTGACAGTTCCATGGCTTCACGCACAGACCTTGTTGTTAGGATTGCTCTTAAAAGACATGTAATCCTATGGCAACCGCACTGTTTCAATATTTCTATTTAACACGGAATAACATATCACATCTCAAACTACACCCTTCACTCCCAGTAGTTTCTCAGAAACAAAGTCAGAGGAATTTTCTGTTCCAACAAATGAAATTATTAATTAGAGCAACAGGTGCAGAAATCAGACATGTTTAATTCTAGTGAATAGTAAAAAGGTGTCCAGGGTTGATCTGTACATGTACATATACTTAGTTGCAATATCCAACTTGTAAGCCTAAAACCTTAACTGCTGATCAAAACGATTTGAAAGAAAATGTTAACCTAGATTTACTAACAACTTTCAAACTTAAGAAATTTTCAAAAACTCAATTTTGACCCTGCTTGATCATGGTTATCTTGTTTAAAAGTTGTTGATTATCTCGTACAAACTTGTTGTATCAGCTTTTGTCTTGTTTTCAAGCTTCTCTACATGTTTCGGTGTACAACTGACACATGAATTATTAATTAAGCAGGAAAAGTTTGACAGGGTGCAAATTAAGAGCCTTCAAAAGACAAAAAATTGGACAATGCTTCAAATTTATGAACCTACAGAAGCCTACACATTTTTAACAAAAACTGATGAAAATCAAAGTTTGTAGACCCAACAAAACCTTAATTCACACTCTGAAATTTCAAGGTTAGCTGACTTCAAGCTCTACATGTATTGAACTGAAGTTTGACTGATTATTGAACTGTGTGAATTGGAAATCAAAAAAATGAATTTGCCATTTTTAAAGATTGTTTTCATGCTTATATGTTATTGGACAAAAAATAGAGTCTTGGGTAAATTATGTAAATTCTTAGAGCTGCTCGGCTGTGGCGCTCCATGTAGTACATGTAGCTTTAGTAGTCATGGTGAGAAAATGTACATGCACACCTTAAGCTTTTACTAACATAGGACTGGTGTGCACAGCAATGTTGATTTTGATGTGGCCACATGATAAAGTTAAACTCTCTTTATCTTTCTTAGAAATTTGAGCAATGTCTGGGGGGAGGGGAGCTGGGGTGTTAAAGCCCTGCTCCCTCTCTGTTGCTCCTGAAACAACATTGTTGTACTTGTAAGAATAATCCAGTACAGCCAACATCATTCTGTTTACTAAAGAACCTTGCTTGATTCCCACAACCACTTGAAGGTGTACATGTAAATGTAGCCAGTAGAATTTCTGTAAGTATTTATTCAATATCATCACAAACTTGTTGCTACCCTAAGGAACTTTTTCTTAACTGTTGCACCTCTTAGTATATAATATTATGTAATTTGTATAAAACAGCTGAATAATATAGTGTTAACTTGCTCTGAAAATTGTTGTAGTTAAAACAAGGTTGTAGTTTGATTAAAAAGGAAGTGTCTTTGTCCTAAGGATATGATCCAATTCAGTAAATTTTTTATACCAGGGCTTCTTTCTGACATCCTGTCACATCTGAATCCAAAATTCTCTGAAAATTCTGCTTAATTTTCAAAAATTGCAGAGTGTATTTTTTTTTTATTTCATTTGTAGTTTTGCAGGTTCTATTGAGCATTTATCAGCACAGACTGGATTTTCCCATATTATTTCACAGACACATTGCCACTTCAAACATCAGTCTGACATTTCTTGTGGGACAAATTGATATGTTATGCTTTGATACGGTAACACATCACTAGAATGAAGGGACTGCATAACAGCAGTGCAAAGACCTTAAAAAGCCAACAGTGATTAAGTAACAGAAAGCTTTAATTGAGTTTACAAGTGAGTGAAAATACAAAATAAACTAATAAACAAAGTCAGCATGAGTCTTTGGATATTTGAAATATATTCAGATGATACAAACCTCAACAAATTCATGGAAGAAGTATCTCTGCCATCTCAGAGATACCATTTCTTGTTTAGTTGCACTAGTCATTTATAATCCTGTTATAAATTCAAGAGTAGAAAGAGTTCTTTTGCATTTAGTTCTGCTTCTTTGAAAAAGAATAAACATTCCTTCCAATAATTTTCCTTGAACACAAGAATGGTCTAGTTCTGTTTTGAAAATATCAAATGAGCTGGAGTAACTCAGTGAGTTGTTTTTTGTATTTTAAGTTATGTCAAACTGTTGAGGAAGATTTTTTAAAGAATATTTTAATAAGACATTTGATTCTTGGTAATTGAAACAAGCCCAGCATGAATAAGTACAGACGTGACAAACTATCAAATATCAGTTGCTGCTGATAAAAACTACTGGTAAATATTTTTGGAAGATAGTAATTATCCTGTTTTCAAAAAAAGGATACTTGTACAGTACTGTAAACTTTTGTTCACTCGGAGCATAAGTTTACTTTATGCCTTTTCTAGAATAGGTTCCATTGCTAGGCTCAAGTGCATTGCCTAGTCAAACCCAAGCAGTTAGTACTGAACATATAATATAGACTGTACTGTCTAAGATATAAAAAGCAAAGAAACCTTTTCTGTGAGGGAGGCTGACTAAAGCATCTTTTGTTAATTGAAGTGGCTGTATACTGTATATATAATGTATATATATAAACTTGCTAAAGTGTTTACTGTTCTTAATTTTGGCATTGATGCAGGGGACATCTGTTTTTGGTTAATGCTATCAGTTGACATTGTCAATTTCAGAGTTGACCTTTCAAACAACTCCAAAGATTATAATTTGAGCTAAAAATACATGTTTATTTGAAGTGGAAAGTGGAGTGAGTCAGTTGAGCGTTACAGATTACTTTTTGTCTTATGATGTGATGTGATTCACAAGATATGTTTGACAGAGTGGAGGAAACTCTTATGTAAATATATCTGCTTTCATATCAACAAAATACAGTGGGATGGTCGAGTTGTCACGCCTGTCTATTCTGTTGATATGCTCTCAACAGGAAAGCAAAGGTGCAGTTGGGGTCATGTTTCGAACTTGTCTTTCAGTAGCACAATAACATACTGGTTCACAGAACTTTGTACCTGCTGATATCTCTGATCTGTAAGTCACACAGTTTTCTTCTTGCTTTTCAGAGTGAACAGTCTCAGTAAACCGAAGGACAAGGTCTAACTTTTTCATCACATATTTTTTTGTAATATTTATTTAAAATTCCTCTGTTTTAGAAATTATAAAACACTTACAGAAGACACAATTTTGGTTTCCGGCACCCTTTCAGTATTTGTTTTCAAAAGGAAATCCATTAGAAGAGGCAATTCGCAGATAAATTCTAATAGCTATTTCACACGTCTGTGTGGAGAAAGTTGACGTTTCGATTTCTTTTATTTACTTTGACACGCCTGTAAGTGATTGGATTAATATTGCTAAGCTTTTAGCAAACATTTTTCTACATAAAAACATCCTGACGTGAACTCATGAAGGGCTTTTTGTACTGGCAACTAATATTTGGTCTCTTCACAAATGCGCCATATATAATATGTTCACATCGAATACGGAATTCATTACTTGACGAGTTTTCCCCCACTCATTTTTTCCAGCTGTGTTCAAAATCACAAACCCCCACGAAAAGCTGTGTTATCTATATTTGTGAGACTTTCCAGTGGCTAAATGCAAGTTTTAGTAAACAAAGGAAATGATAGTGTGGGTTTCGCCAATCCATCATTTAAATATTATTTTAAGCGGTGAGGTGAGACTCAAACGACATCACGTGATAATTGTGTTTAGATCGCTTTGTTGGTTTTTGAGCTGATAAAATGTACACCTTTGTACTTAAATAAATGTCTGACTGGTGTTAATACTGTCTCTCCCTCCAGTTTATAGTTCATGGCGGGAATATATTTGAAAGTGACACGCGACTTTATCCCGAGTTCTTCTCCATCGAGGTTTCGTGACAAAGAACCAGAAATTACTGTTGAAAAAGGAGACATAATCTTTGATGTAAAAAAGCTTGAGGATGGCTGGGTATTTGGCAAGAATCTTAATACAGGGAAAGCTGGAGTCTTTCCCGCCAGCTGCACTGCAAAACTTTCCGGCTCCGATGATTCTGACACTGGCTCTGAAGCAAGTGTAAAAGCAGGAAAAAATAAAACGGCAAAAGATCCTGTTGAAGATGTCAAAAAACCTTTCCGACGTTCCTCTAGCAGTTCTCAGAGTTCATCTGGCAGTGCTGGACGAAAGCAAGACCCGATTGTAAATGGAAATGATCAGCCGAAGACGCCTGGTACAACTGATGGCGCCACGAAGAAAGCAAGCGAAGACGACAAATCAAAACCATCAAATAAAATGCCAAATTCAAGTACATCACAAACACCAACCAGTTCAGGTGCCAACTTGTTTAGAAAACAGCTAAGCAAGACAAATATGAATCCTATTGGCGGTAAGGATAAAGACAAAAATACTGAAACTGCTCAGGCGAAAGATTCTGCTAATTATAGTACCGTAAACAAGCCTGCTCCGGTCGATAGCAGCATAAGAGATACTCCGGCTCGTGCACAGTTGTTCAAGCTGAGACCCGTCGGTTCTCGGGAGGAGAAAATGAAGGAGAACAAAAGGGAAGAACAAGAACGGCGCGAGAAGGAGGAGAAGGAGAAAGCGGAGAAGGAAAAGAAAGAGAAGGAAAGGAAAGAGAGAGAACAGAAGGAGAAAGAACAGAAAGAAAAGGAGAAAGAAAGACTCGAGAAAGAGAGAAAGGAAAAAGAAAAGAAACAAAAAGAAGAGCGCGAGAAAGAACAGAAAGCGAAGGAGAAACTGGATGACAAGCAGAAAGTCAAAGTTGATGGAAAACCGGAAACTGATAAAATCGCGGACAAGTCAGAAGACGAATTGTACCTTAATGATTCTCCGTTAAAGAAACCGAAACTAGCGAGAGATGAAGACGAACTTGAAAGCGAAAAGCCTGACCCCCATTACTTAAACGACGAGCCAACTACAGCTTTGACAAACCACCAAAACCAATCAAGCAAAGCCACCCCGTGTCAGACAGAAATCAATATTCAAGCTAACCCGCTGACGAAAGAGGAAGAAAACATTTACCAGACACCAGAATTAGGAAAACTCCCAGAGAAACCTCGTGGAGGCTGCGACGAATGTCACGATCCCCACGATTATGATGTACCAAACCATTACAAGACTCCTCCAGGATCGCCGATGAGTTCGAAAAAGAAAAAGGGCAAGTCGAAGAAAAAGCACGAAAAAATTAAACTCAACGACATGGAAAACAAGCTCAGTGATCCGAAGTTTGCTAATCAGCGAAACAAAATGGCTTCGTATGAAAGTATCAGGGCTGATTTCACAAAATCATCGACAGAGAGTGTGAAAGATGCGGTAAAATCCGTCAAAGAAACGAAAGAACATTTAACGTCGAGGAGATTTCCCAGACTAAGAATTATTGGCGGTATAACTATCGGTTTTGTGCTGGGAATAATTTGCTTTCTGATTCTTTATCTCGTAATTTTCGTTGCAGCTGTCAGCGCAGCCGTGGCAGGTTTTGTTATCGGACTTGTAGCTGCGATAACGTTTGGTTTTCTGAATAGAACTCGAATTCTCTGTATCGTGTTACTGATTTTCCCGAGTTTGTTTTCGACCGGCGGCAAGATCGCTATGTGGATTGTAATTACTTACTTTATAATCACTGGACCGATATGCAACATTGCAGGGAATATTCATGTCATTGCAAACTCAAGAAGTTGTGTGGTTTTGGTAAACAACGAATCATCAACAAATTCCTCGGCGAAGCATTTAGTTTCTTCGCGGTTGAACGACCTCGAAAGTCAAGTACAAGAATACGAAAATACGATCAGAGAACTTGAATCTATACTGAGTGAAACCCTATTAAATATGAACCTGGCGGATATTAATGAAACGGCGCCTTTGAATAATTACACGGTGCAGCATTGTTCAAGCTCGATAGATGCCTCTCAGCTCGTCTGTCTTACCGGCGCTAACTCTGCATTCGACACGTGCACAAAAACATTTCAGGGATCCGGAAAGGAAACTCAACTGCGAAAAAAATGCCAAATCTTCAAAGCTTCAAATATGTGTAGTGTTTTCTCGGATCGGCAAATTCAGCAAATGTGCTCCAATATTAACCTCACACTGGCAAAGAACACGCTCATTGAAGCTAAACACATTATCGAGAGCAAAAGAGATTTAATGATTCAAAACACCGCCACAGCTCAGGAAATGCGTATGTCTGATTACATCCTTTACCCAAAGCGAGAAGTGTGTGGATTTATTGACATACTGACAATGCTCCTGCCACTACTGATATTACTGGTGCTTTACGAAGCCTTCCGATATCATAAGCTATTCATGTCAAGGAATTGTTTTGACAATCATTATCTGACCACGCACTTCAAGTCCATCGATGAGCTAAGAAAATCGAGTGGGACAACAGACGGACTTTTGCCGCTCAAGAAAGGGGAACTAAAAAAATACGTCCGGCCAAGTGCTTGCCAACTTGCCGTGGCTGAACGAATTAACGTGTGCAAATTTCTTTTTATTTATTTTATTTATTTGTTGTTTGCTTTAATTTTTATTTTGTTTGACTACTTTTTCTACCGGGTGGTCGCTGACGGTCGAGAGTCCTCGTCAGCGGATGCTAGTGGAAATGAAACAGCAAGCACCGCTGACAGCGGATATCCAGAAGAGTGCAGCTTTAAACTTACCCCACCCTCCCAGTGGTACGTGATTGTCTTGCCAGTACTACTGGGGGTACTCCTGCTCATGATATTCCTCCAAGCTCACGTCCTAAGGCTGAGGAGATTTGTCACCCGCCGATTCTACCCCCGTCGAGAGAGGAAGCGAATCGCCTATCTTTATTACAAGATCTTGGAAGATAGGAGGTCGTTCGTGAAAGCTGTTATCGCAAGAATTAACAGCAAAATAGATGAAAATGAAATGCTAAAGGAGTTAGATGTTGCGCTGGTCCTTGCAAACCATTTCCAAACGATGAACTGGCTCCTGACGACGCTACATCTCGGTACCAAGAGCTGTATGGTATGTGGTACGGGACTCAATAAGAAATACATATTCTGTGAGAATGAAGGCTGTGAGGCCGTGTATTGTCGCACGTGTTTCTGGGACTTGGAGAACAAGTGCCTTGGATGCATGTGCGGCAGTAAGGCAGCGTCTGTCTTGAGTTCTGACAGCTTTAGGAGAAACAACAGCTGCGTGTAGATAACTCTTGAGCTAGCGTGACTTTGAAACTGCGACCTTGCGTGACTTCTGTCACCTTGCGTGACTACAGAACCAAGGTACAGTAAGAGTGATAACAAGACAAAGCAGAGGTATTTATTGTTTGTTTCTCGAATTCTTCAAAGAATCTGGACTAACAATTTGGTACTTTTGAAGGAAAAGTTTGAATAATGCGGGTCTGTCACATAAGATTTTGGAGTACTTTTGTTTGAGAAAACATAACTAAAAACTCCCCAATACTTAGTAACGAAAGTGCTCGGTAAAGAATTTTACCATTGTCTCGTGAACCACTAGAAGACCGGTGGAAGGACTATGGTCTTCAAGACGGCTGGGAAGGGGGAACTGGAACAATGTGCCTTAGGCCTGGGTCAACTTGAGCCGAACTAAACAAAAATGACAGTTTAGGTTGACCGAAATTATTTAATTTCAAACGTTGAACTCCATTTAGCCGGTCTCAGCCTGAAGCACGAAATACATAGAAAAACCAGTCAAATACACTGAAACGTTTGATCTATATTTATGCGTTTGGTTCGTCTCATGAAAAGTTTGACGTTTGACTCGATTAATTTCGACTGATTGAATTAAGCTCGCCATTTATTTCTACTCTTCAAGACAATCGCTCATTTTTACTTTCCAATACAAGCAAAATGAGTGGTTTTATGGGTTTTCGTCAACTGGTTCAAATGTCGGAACTGTTACAGTTTTTTCACCTGCAACTGGGCAAGGCAAGGGTTCAAACTATTCACCTTGTGGTGATTTTTAATGACGTCATTTGTTGACACTAATTAGATAAACAAATGCACAAATTACTTAAAAAGAACAATCGAGAATATTGTTCGGGCCAAGTTCATGATT
>JAOBYE010469641.1:0-13528 GCA_025403585.1 Parazoanthus swiftii | reverse complement strand
TAGTAGTAGTAGTAGTAGTAGTAGTAGTAGTAGTAGTAGTAGTAGTAGTAGTAGTAGTAGTACTAGTACTAGTAGTAGTAGTAGTAGTATACTGCTAACGATGGTGAGCGAAAGATGGTATGTATATCCTAGCTGGGGGTTTTTAATTGGAACAGAGTTTCTTGTAAATTATCCAGTTAGTTTATAGATCTTACCTTTTCCTCTTCAAACACCCGCAAGCGATCTTCGTACTGTAGGAAAACAGTAATACTCAGAAATAGCTTATTTTCTGATAATTAATTTTAGCAAAAAAATAAAATGTGATCATCCTGATTTATCCCTGTCGAGTAGTAGAA
Organism: Parazoanthus swiftii; assembly: GCA_025403585.1. Classification (NCBI taxonomy): domain Eukaryota; kingdom Metazoa; phylum Cnidaria; class Anthozoa; order Zoantharia; family Parazoanthidae; genus Parazoanthus; species Parazoanthus swiftii. The sequence continues at coordinate 13,193 of JAOBYE010469641.1, read as the reverse complement.
GTGTTTGATCTTCAATGACTGTTCTTAAATTGACGTAACTTTTGAGCAAGTTGGTGAAAGCCCATCAAAATATGGCCACTTATTAAAGAGTAAACACGTTTGGTGATACTCGTCTCTTTAAACGTCAAAAGTTTGAACCAGTAAGATCGCAAAAAACATTTTATAAACAGTTATAAACTATTAACCTCAGTTAATCAAAATTGAAAAGTCAGTTAAACAAAACAATCTGTTTTGGACCAGAAATGTGAGCAGTGAGTCTGTTTAATGTATCGTAGAACTTAGAGGTCTAGCTTAACTCCTCGCACATATTTTGCACTTAGAATTGGGGGTTAGAGGTTATTCTTGTGAAAAAATTGATGACATTGTCGACCAAAAAAATCATCTTCCACTTATATATACATCCCTACCTCCTTGTTCTGATCGAAAGTTTTTTCACCAAAATCACTTGCATGGGAACTGTGAGTCCTCCATGCAACATTTTATAACCAAAATTATTGTCTCATCGTTTACGCTATGCCAGCTTCTACATGCACTATTTCCGATTTCTGTTTCAGTGTAAGTTCTGAAATCACGAACATTTTTGCATGTTAAAGCACTACACTCTCTTCTTTTATATGAGCGTCTATTTGGGGGCTGCGGCTAAACTTTCAAAATGTGTATCAGCATTTTTATCTCCAATGTTCATCAAAAGTGTTCTACATATTTCTTGGAACTGTGCTTGTATAAATACATTTAAAGGATTTTCCAAACATCTACTAGTATCTCACTGCACATATGTACCAAATGCATTGCTGTCAGATACAACCGCCTGTTTAACAAAATCAAATGCTCTCTCGATATTTAATAGCAGTTCTTCATGTTTCTTTTCAAACGCGGTGTTTTTTGTAAGCCTTGGTAATTAATGTACTTTGCTCGGGAAACCAGGTACAAAACCAGCTGTTTATTTTTTAAAGACTTAAGAAAAGACTCAACTTTGGAAAGACAGCTTTGGAAAGACAGTACACTTTACTTTTGTGCCGGCCTTGAGTAAAACATGCATAAAACATATAGAAACAAACATTCCCTCCTTTCTTAGTCCCAGCTAGCTCGATACATATTCTTGAACATGTCCTAAAATTTTGGCATTTTTGAGACACAACGTTCTAGTAAAAAGGTTATTATAACAATAAAAAGTATACTAGACGATTTAAAGTGCCCATAGCATAAAAAATTTTAATTTTTGATTTGTAAGTACACATTAAAACAAGAACGTTCGTGAAAAAATTTTGCGATTTGAACAAAATACAATTTTTTTACAAATTTTTGAAAAAATTGAAAGTTTCCGCCATTTTGGCACACCGTTTGCCTTTGTTGACAAGGAAGCCATGACGTCATGTGACGTATATTAAGGAAAACTTCGGTTCAGCTGCGGGTAAACAAGTGCTAGGTTTTGAGATTCCTGGCTATTTCTTCGTATTCAAGAACTCAAGTAGTTGCTTTTACTTTTTTTGTGTGGGCAAGTTCTGTGCAAGGCAGCGCGGGTTCCTGAATGTATGTCATAGACAATAGTCGTGAGCCTGCCCGTCTTATTGATCAGCGTAACGGGTTGACCAAAGAAAAATAGACTTTAAAAGTTTCTTAAATAACCCTCTTTTGTTCAAGTTGCAAAATTTTTTCACGAACGTTCTTATATTAATGTGTACTTACAAATAAGAAAATAAATTTTTTTAGGCTATAGGCACTTTAAGCACTGTGCTTTTTCATTAACTTTGCTTATCTAAAAACACTGTTGCAGGCCGTTCATTTCATCAGACGCTTTCTCTTCCATACCTATGTGAAGATTTCGGTAAACTTTTTACCTGTTTTCTTATCTGTTCCTCTTTTTTGGTTTGATTATCAACGAGGACGCTGTACTTATCAACTGCTTCGTCCTGTGTTGGGGAAATTTTTATTTATTTAGCTTCTTGGGTTAGAACTGTTCAGATTGACGTAGTTAATGCCACGTTTAATATATAGTTTATGTTCCTTTATTTAGGTTGTGCCGATTAAAAGGGTATTTTTCAAAGCAAAAACTCAAAAACTTCGCATCTCATCGTCTCTTTAATATATAGAGAGCCAAATTTATCAAATGAGCTCTAAGTTCTATTTGGCTAATATATTCCAACAAACAACTGAAACAAAAATATTGTCATATGACGTTATGCGATGTCATCTCTAAGACTATTAATTAGATTTCTATCCCTTACGTTGTAACTAGTTAGTCCATATAATTCCATTCGTATACCATGTCCAACTGATGACATTTTGATGCTTTTAGGTTTGATAAGAAGATTAAAAAAGAACGGTTTTTACCCCCTTAATTCGCCAACCCTCACCGACCATCTGTGAGAAGGCAACGTCCACACAGGTAGTAGATATAATGACATGAATGTGATAAGATAAAATGCTCTACAAATATCCCAAGTACTGTAATACCTTCTAAGCGAAAGCCCCAGAGAGGAAATGGACCCAAACGAAGAAAGAGAAAAAAATCTCTGAGCTCGCCCGGAATCGAACCCACGATCTCCGGAACAGATCACCGTTGCTCTACCAGATTGGAGCTGGTCGTGGGTAATTAACATGGTAATGAAGCGGCATGTGACCACGTAAGTGAGGGGGGAACCAGTAAGGTTTGGCCGCTGAGCACTATACTGGATAGTAGTCAAGCTAACATTGCTTTCAACCAAGAAAGAGATACAGTAAAGGAGTATGTCCATAACTTCTGTTTTGCATCTCTGTCCACAAATATTTTATCTTTGAATTAAGGAACGTCAATCACCTGTTTACGTTCAAGCTCGTGTTTCTCTGTCATGAGGAGTCTGATTTTTTCTTCGTTTTCAAATTCCAATACCTTCGAATAAACAAAAGTATTTTGCATAAACAGATACCACTGGTCATCCAAATGACACCAAACCAACTTCAGCATAAGATCGGACGTTTTTTAAAAAAAACAGTATGATACAAACACTGAAACAGAATAAAATCACAGATAATACATTACCCTTGCCATCCTGAGTTCTTCTATAACCTGCGTTGAGTAATAAAAAAGGTCAAAAAGACTCGTTATAGATTATAGCATGTGTTATCCACCATTCTCCATCCCTAAACGCTGCCATAGCGTAAAGGGTGCGTCTTTCATATAAGGTCAATTGTAAGGTGAGGCCAGAGCAGTAATTTTACTGGTTTGACACAAGACACTGAAGTGCACGCACGTGACAGATTGAGGGTGTTGTGGCTCTATCATTATCAAGTAGTTAAAAGATAATGCTGGGGCGGCCATTTGATTAGTTTTTGGGCTAAGCGAGAGAGTGTTGCAGATCTAGACAAGTAGTACAAAAATTGGTGTAACAATCAGTGTTAGCGTGGATCTCTGAATGTGAAATTCAAGGACTACTCAAGAAACATTTAATGGAGCATTTAAGGAACTTTTAAGAACCGTTTTAGCCAGTTTCATTTTGGTTCAACGAGTGTTTTGTTTGATCGTTAAACCCGTGAGCGAGGTTGGCACAGTTAGTAAGATCTCTGACCGCCAACCAAAAAGGCCACAGGTTTAATCCACGGCCTGGTCGAGGGCTGAACTTTCGGCGACCTTCTTTCGCCACACCGTCCATGTACAGGGAAGTTAAGCCGTTTGCATGTTTATTCTCTCGACGTTCTAGCTGGGAATTTTAAAGATTTCACACACTCGTCGATAGGAGAAGGCTAGTGCCGGTGTTGTGGACTGTCACCTCTTCCCCTACAAAGGGCCTTTTGTAATTGGGGAAACCTGCAGCAGTGTCCCTCTCCTTTGGGGAAAAAGCTGAACAAAAAATAAATTCATTAAAAAAAACTCTGCAGTTGCTTCCAAAGCAGTCATCTAATTGGTTTGAAATAATGAAAAAAGTAGTAACAGTCGTTGTATTAAACGGTTTAGTGAAGCCGGTGATCGTATTACTAAACATAAACAAAAATAAATTCTCATATACTGGCATTCATTCATACCTCAAAATAATTATTTCTAAAGCAGAGAACACTTGATCGGTCAACGTCTGTGCTTCCTTGTCCGTAAGTAACGATTTCTGGTTCCTTATTCATCTTATCCACTTCTTCTTTCATGTTTCCTTTTCGAGTCTCGACGTCTTGGGACTCCTCCATTTCCTGGACCGCCTTGATTAGGTCGGCTTTCACCGACTCTCCACTGGAACTCAACTCCTCTGGGTTAGACTCGTTACTTTGTGCCTCCACCGGCGGATCTTTTGCCTTGTACGAACTTGCTTCATCTTTAGTACAAACAGCTTGTAAGCTCGTTTCATCGACACAAGTTTTCTGCAGCTGGTAGATAAAAGTGCGACAGTTAAAGCGTATGATCTTATTTTATAATTTTTAAAACATAACTGAAAACGGGCAGTTGCATCATGTGCCAACAGCTGGGACAGGAAGATAATCTTGCAAAGTTGGATGTTCCAGGGTTTAGAACTGTGCAACAGTGTTTTTGAGAAGACTGGAAATGACATGGCAGTTCAATTACAACTTGATAGTACTACACCACCAAATAGATTACATTTGGAGGCGTTCTATGGGTATTTGACATTCCTAATGTTAAAACAAACGCCAAATCTCTTTAAGACCTCGTTTAAACGTCAATACGTATTATATACATACTTCCAGTTTCACTATTTTTCTTAACACGTTGTAAATGTTATAGTTACCATTGCAATTATGTAACTTAGCCTAAAGCCAGGGATACGATATAATTATTACACAAACTATAACATATATTACATGGAGGCAGTCACGCTAGTGCGCATGCGTGTAGATGGATCTCTTCCAAAGAAATAGAAGTCTCTGAAAATTCAGTTATAAACTAAAAACTAGGCCCGATGAGCGTGCATAGTGTTGCTACTGCTTTCAGTCAAAGTTCGAAACGTTCGTCATTTAGGCCATTCAAGGCAATTTTTCGAAGAACGGATTTTTTCGAAGTTTCTGTCAGTTGGTAAAATTCAAAATAAATAAAAAAGGGGGTGTTTTATATCAAATATATCAGATCAGCTGCAGGACTTTGCAATTTGTGATGGAATGCCAGATGGTCTTATTGTATCTTGCTTGCAAAGATTCTGTTGTTTTGACTTGGTACTCTGGTAAATAACTTATTTATACTTTTTGTGAAGCCAAGCTGACTATCGAAATGGTCAATGATCGAGATCAAAGATGGTTTCACTTTCATTTTCATGCTATCACCGCCAGGTTACTGTTGATCGTAGCCCAGAGTGTAAAACTGGCTTCGTGTGTAACTGACTTGTTACAAACAAAATGTATATATAAAGATGAAACATGTACATGTAAAGATGAAACAGACGAAGTGATCACAGTTGTACTAAAGTTATAAGACCATCTGATAGCTTACATTTTCCTCTTCAGCTTGGCATAGTGGTTTAGATTCATCTTCATCCTTTAACTTTGGCTCAGTATCTCTGGCTTCTACATGAGAACAAAATAGAAAACAATTAGTGACCTACCCAAAGTAACTTTCCTTTGATTTTGAAAAACGCAAAAGAGCGTTCGCAAATTGTTCGCGTTTTATTTCGCCAACCAATGGCAAGAAAGCTACGAACACAAATTCTGTCGTGGATTTTTAGAGCGATTTTCCTTTGAACTTGAAATAAAAACACTCGAACAAAACGCGAACAGAGCTTAAACGACGTATATTCGCTGTTCGAACAGAATGTTAGCAGGAGCGCGCTACTATGAACTTCTGATTGGCTTGATGAACTGACCGTGTTCAAGCACTAAGAACTGCGCCACCATTTCTGTTATGCCCGTGTTCGTAATTTTCTTTCGTTGGACAAACGAATAGAGAGATAGAAATCCACGACAGAGTTTGTGTTCGTAGCTTTCCTGCCATTGGTTGACGAAACAAAGAGCGAACAATTTGCGAACACGTTTTTCAATGTCAAACGAAAGCTACTCTGTCTCTCTGAAATGATATGGGAATTCTTCATGCTTGCACACGCTCAGTTCTTCAAGCCAATCAAATGTTCCCCACGTTCATGGAAACGCGCTTCTGCTCACGTTCTGTTCGCACAGCCAATAGACGTCGTTCGAGCTCTTGTTCGCGTTTTTTTAGTGCTTTTTTTTTAGGTCAAACGCAAATCGCTTCTATCTGAAAAGTGTTCATTTTTGTTCCTCCGAAACGTGGTTCGCACTTCCTGCCTCGTCTAGTTTTGTGGTCTGGCTATGTACGGTATTGCGCTACATAATTTCTAGGAGTGGTTTACCCTCATAGCACCTGTAACATCTAATGAATCCTTATAAGCCAAAGAATCGGGCTCCTCAAAAGCCTAATACTGGATAAGAAGTTAAAGAACCGATTCTGTTTCACAGGCTAGTGTTGTCCTGGTACAGCAAATTGTGGATTAACCAACTGGACAAGCAGTGTATTTTTGGACAAATCAGTCTTCTTAACGTATCAACTAATTTAAGGTTCATAAATCTTTCTTTGTTAGTCTTAATCTCCACTTGAGGAACCAGGCAGAAAGAACTTAACAAGACTAAAGAATTTCTTTTCTTTTCTCAAAATTTCACTTGACTCTTACAGTTGTACATGCTCATCAAAGTTACCCTTTAGATTTTCCAGCGACAAGTACTTTAAGTACTTTTAGCCCAGCATACGAACTCGTCCATTCTATTAGATACATTACGTTAGGTTGTTAAAAACACTTCTTTGATTCTAAGAAAACTGACCTGGCTGCTCATTGGCTGTCTCCTCGTGTACTTTGGCTTCATCAGCTTGGTCGTTCATACTCACGGATATCAAGCTGTTGACCTTTCCTAGATAATAGTTATGCTATTGAAGAGTACTCCTGGTCCTGGTTGGAGATCAGTACATTTACTTGAATAATATTTATGCTGTTAGTAGTAATATACTAAAAATGTTGTAAACGCGTTATAAAATAACTGCGATTGTCTATAGCCTGTTATATTAAGGAAAAGACAAAGAAGAATATTAGGTTGGTTTATTATGGGTAGTTTCCACTGACCTTTTCTCCATTTTTTGTGACACTAAACTTTTCGATTGTCAGGCTTTCTCGTTTATCATGACGAATTACTGTTAATGTTTGTTGTTAGTTGGTTACCGTCTACAAGCGTCTATAAACCTGCTTTTAGAGTCAGAGCGAGAAACTGATATATGTTTGGCAGGTACTGCTGTAGTTTGAAACCTTTTGCGTCGCTGTTCAGTACGAACTTAAAACATTTGACTTATCTCTATTCTCCAAAAAGTTAGATCATGAATATGGAAGTTAAGAAGAAATCTTCGAAAACTCTTCTTTTGCTCACTCATTCACTGGACATCTTACCCTGATTACCCATGATCCTCTACAACCGTGAAATGGTGCATTTCGATTGATGTTTTTTTTTTATTTTTGTGGCAAAGTCAATCAACGTAGACCGTAGACGGGCACAATCACACATTGAAATGGGCTATTGAAGTGGGGCAAAATGAGCGTAGTAGGCGCGAGTTACTAGGGGGATGCGAGAGCATACTTTCCCAGACATTTTTTTTAAACTTTTAAGATCTCTCGTAATTTGACAGCATTTTCATCACTGATATTTTTGTAGTTCTAGAAGTAACTAAAATGCCTCAAGATTGAATAGTTCGTGATTGATGGCAGAGTGAAAGGGGAATGAAACATATTTAATTATCGTTTGTAAGCCTCATTTGGCCTTATAAAACCTTGTTAACAAGTTCCCAAAACTTTGAACCTTTCTAGAGTCTACTGTTATCTCTCCGTTGATTCATCCTGTATAGTTATGATAAATTGGCGCACATTTTCAAAACCATTTTAAGTGTTTTGACCAATAGCCAATGACTTGACATATGGTTTAAAATTTTAAAATCAGAAACAAAACTGGCAATTAAAACAACGGTTTATAGAGTGTGTTTCGATTTTCTATTTGTCTCGTATGCGATCATTAGGAGGTGGCGATGTCTGGATGATTATAGCTATAGTATAGGCAGTTTTACTAGCTAAGGAATCAATGCATATTTAAAAATATAGCTGAAGGCTAAGTGACCCCACTGACATACGTGATTTGCGGAGCAGAAGCATAATTAGATATATTTCCATCGCACCTAGCTAATTCTTTTACCTTACCTGCATCGGCTTTTGAATCAACCTAAACAAATTACTTTCTTCCAACCGTATATTGGTGAAATAATCAAAGTTTACATGCCACATCTGTGTCTTATCGATACGCTGCAGTAGTAAGTGTTTTCCAGAGAAACAAAATAACACTACTCAAAGGCTTAGTTGACAAAAAATTTCGAGTCTGCCCCTGCTAAATCAGTAAATACCTTACACTTTCAGGGCCGTAGCTACGTCCAAAATTTAGGGACGGCATTTGCCCTCCTTACCTGACGCTAGTTATAGCCCCACTTTATATCACTACATTCTACTGAAAAAATATTCTTGAAAATCAACTTCCGGTCCAAAATTTAGGGGGGGGGGGGCATTTGCCCTCCCTGTCTGACGCTAGCTACGGCCCTGCACTTTTTGTTAGACTACGAGTAGCGCCATTTTGGATTCTCGATCGTTTTTCTCGATCCCTCGCTCGACTATCTTTCGGAGAAAAAATAGGGACTACTCGTAGTCTTGCTTTTTGTAGTGCAAAATAGTAATAAATTCCGAATGAAGTTTTCTCTAATTCCATATGAAGTATTAAGCGTGAGGCCAGAAAACGACAAATTGAGAAATATTAATATCTATAGTATTTTAAAAACTGCTATTAACGCCAAGCTCAGAACTCTAAACCGTTCTTCGAAACTGGAATCTTAACTTTGTTTCGACATCTAAAACACCTCGAACGTCTGTAAGTTTTTAGCCTAACTTATTAGTTATTCAACCACAAATTTCTTGTTGCGTTAAAAGTCATATATTTGAGAATAGCTAAAGTTAATATAAGGACTTACTTGAAAACGCTGTAAACTTCACCTGATCTATTCTGAAATGACTTATGTTGCCGAAACAATCAAAGATGGCGGATTTCCCGCGATTTTCTCGACCGAGGAATAGAAGGAGACTGGTAAGCACTCATGGTAAACCGCTGACATGTTTTTGAGCCAACAAGCAATCTCGTTTTGATGTCACAAACAAACATGGCGGAAGTGGCTTTAAAAAATTTACTTCGTTTGCACAAACCAAACGATAAACATGACTCTTTAGTGCTTGCACTTCATTCTTTACTTACAGACAGAGGTTTCAGATGTATTGGCAGCGGAGAGCAGGTACTTTATCGCGATCATAAAAAGAAGAACCAGATCTCCCTTAAATTATTATTTTTTTTGTACAAACGGAATGTCACTTTCGATTTTAATTTTTTTAGCGAGATTCATCAGATGAGTGCGATTTCGGACAGACTTTACCTCCAGATTGGAATGAACTTACTGACCTGTATGCCTTGCACTACCGGAAGGGAAGATCAGACAAAGTTTACCTTTTTAAAGCCTTGAAGCTTGGGAAAAAGCTTAGTGTATATCTGTTGGTGAGTATCATGCAAACTTAATTCAAGAGGGAAGGGGGGAGTACTTTCTGAAACAATCTGTTGATATGTGCCCCTGGCCTGGCTCCTCCAAACCCTTACACTACTGTGGACCAGAATCTGGTTAAATTCTTACTTCTGCCCTAGTCTAGACTAGCTACAGTACCAAAGATCCAGTAACCTTTTTCAGACTGAACATGCAGGCGTTCAAACTGGAAGTGGAACTCTGCAGACACGTGTAAAAATAAGGTTAGAACCAGACAAAACTTCATTTCTATATTTTATTTACTAATGAAAGGCAAACAGCATTCACACTAATGGCAACTATATCAATTTAGCCAACTTGTTTAACAGACTGCACAGTTAACCATTCCAGGTACCCCACTATGTACTAACAGTATCTAGATACTAGATAGAAAACATCTCACTGTCTTTTCAGATATCACAAGATACTTTGTCTTCCTTTGCAAAGTAGTTGTTTTCAAGCACTGTCAAAATTTTGGTGAACTTTTCACTTGACATGGAACAATTTAAACTTGACATCAAATGGCATGCAACTACTACTCACTTTTGTAACAAAACCTGTCAAATGGACACTGGCCTCCACTGCTTCTCCCAGTGTGTGGTTCATTTGGTTGCCTTTGTTTAGATTCTCCAATCAAAAAAGGGGTAATTGCTTTCCAAAATCAAAGCAAAACATCGTGTGGTGGGAAAATATCACAAGTTGTAAAAACAGGCACACATGCAACAGCTTAGAAATCACATTCAAACCCATTTTGAAATGTGTAACTTACAAATTTTGTAAAATAACTTGGGTTATATACTGTACCAGAGGTCTCCCGAAGGGCCAGTGAATGGCGATTTTCTCCTTATACACTGAAGTCAACTTAGTAGTACTTGATCAAACTGGCCATAAATTTTTGTTAGATTGTAGAATCAAAGTTTTTCGGGGCTTAGTGCCCCAGACCCCCTTTGAAAGCTCAAACCTTTAGTGCTCTTTCTCTCCCTACAATACTTTATCTTTGTCTCCCCTTACTACAGCTGTATGTCTCCTTTGAAAGAACCAGGCTATGTACACTCAGTTTGCTGGGATTCTGTAGTCTGTACAAGTTTCTAGAGGTGTCTTGCCAAGTTTTGGATTTGTCATTGTTTTTTAGGAAGAAGATGAGTCACAAGTACATGACATCACACTGAATGTTGATGACTATATTACTGCTGTAGACTTCAAGTCACTGCCCAAAAAGATTGACAGAGTTGATAGGTAACAAAAACACTGAGCACTTCATGCTGGTATATTGTGATTGTTTGACATATTCATGTCTTGGGCGCGAGTTTCTCATGAGTTGCAATTAATATTCATTAGAAACTACATGTAAGGTTTTATTACCATTTATTTGTAAATTTGATAAGCATACATGTACAATGTAGTTAAGTGTTGTCTCATCACCTTTACCCTTCTCTCTTTAAGACTCCTCTCCTTTCATATCCTCTCTTTCAATACTGTACTCTTCTCTTCTCTTTGTTTTCAATCCCATTAGTCTTCATCAAAGATGAATCTATGAGGTGAGAGGGGATACACATTCATGTTAACTGTCATGTCATGGCAACATTATGGCTAATTAATGTGAGTCACTGCAAGTTGGCTTTTTCGAAGAGATAAATTAAACAAATGACCAATCTCAACAGATGAGTCACTGACAGGTATTAATAGTAAAAAGTAAGAGCATTAGAGTTGCCAGCTGTGTAGACTCACAAAAGCCTTGAAATTATCCCCCAGAAGCCAGGAGCCATTTTCAATCATACGCAGTTCCTTGTTTTCTGTTTTCTAACCTCTCTAACCATTTTAGGCGGCCAATCTCTATTATAATAAGTACTCAAGGACTGGACACTCACTGACTCTTATTTCCCTGATTCTTTCAAAAGCAATCTTTACATTCAGGGACAGGGCAAACCCAGCAGAAAATTCAGAAAGGGAGGGCCAAAACCTACAATTTTGTAAAGAAGTTACAGTTAAAAAGGGTGTCTGCCCTCAAACATATGACTTAATATATATTTCTTAATTTATACAGTGTGTTTAGGGCCCTTTTCCCCAAATCCAGCTGTGGCAGCATTTTTAATCATGTCATTCACTGATTGCCAAACTGGTCTTTCCCAATCCCTTGTTCCTCAAACCACTTAGGTACATTACCCAGAATGCATTGCATACTCTTACTGTTAGATATTTGTGAACATATTTACAGGTTTGTTAGCCTCCGTGTTTAGAGCTGGTCCCTAAAGTAATTCCCTGACATTTCTCAGCTCTGTAAGTTTTAATGGTTGCCTGGACAGGGTTTTTCACTGTGTAAACCACTTCCAAGTTACATTTTTTGTTGTCAGTAATAGTTTATTTTATTGTACATTTTTGCAGCATATACAACCATCTAGAACAACTAAAGAGAAACTTTTCAAGAGAGGTAATTGATAAGTTTACAACACAGCAAAGTGAAAGACGGAGAACTGATGACAAACAAACTGATTCTCAAAGAGAGGAAACTAGGTGATTAATTATAGTTATACAACTATCAGTTCTGTTTACCATCTTATTATTTAAATTTAATATGTGAGTGTGTGTCACATGGCTTTAATAAATCATCTACAAGTAAGTTACAAGTTTGGGATAGCTGTTTAGTATGTTTCATAAACAACAGAAAAACACAATCATATATAATGTGCAAAGAGTCTTGCATTAAATGGGTGCTACACAGTCATGTAAATAGGAGTAAAGGCACATGGAAGAACATCATACACATTACTTTTATAATTTGCTCCAGTGATCATAAACAATACAAAATCCTCAAGTCGAGTTCAAGTTCCAAGTTCTCATACATTTGCTGTATTTTGGCCTTACTGGCCTCGACTCAAAGTTTTTGTTCATGACCACTGGGGGGTATTATGAAAGCAGTTTATAGTTAGGTACATGTAGATCCAGAAACTTTAGAAGGTCCAAACAGGTCTGAATTTTTTTTTTTTTTTTTGGGAGGGGGGGGGGGTGAAGGGGAAAGTGGCATCTAGTGCTGCAAAACATTTTTTCTTTGTTTTTCTTAAAAAATGGTTCCAAAATTGATTACAAAGAGGTCCCTGTCGGTCCCTTCCCCAAATCCACCCCTGACAGTCACTTTGTACGTTGTACACTGTGACTGATCGATCACCAATATTACAGCATTAGTGATGCTGAGACGACTAGGGGAAAATTCAAAAATGGCCTACGTGTACAGTTTCACTGGTTGTTTCAGGTGAATTTTTAAAAAAATACTGAGTAATATTATTACACAGACCTGTGGCCCAAGCTACCAGTGTGTATTGGAAATTTGAAAAACTCTGGTGTTCGGTTGTACATGTTGCAATTTAATTTAAGTAAATGTATGGGAAAATTGAATTCTCTGACTTTAATATTGTAAAGATTAATGAAAGTCACTGTTTACAGGCCCGTAGCTGGGCTTCATTGAGGGGGGTTCAGAGATATAAAATGTTTAGAGGAAAAAAACGAGCGCCGCTAGGGGGGTATGGGGGTATGCCCCTCCCCCCCGGAAAATATTAGAATCATAACTTTTCCTGCTTTCCGAGTCCATTATTATACCATTTTGATTGCCCACTTATGGCATAAACTGTGTAATTTTCTT
>JAOBYE010469530.1:0-13529 GCA_025403585.1 Parazoanthus swiftii | reverse complement strand
TGATTCTTTCCAGGACTATCAATTTTTCTTTAGCCGTATTACGCTTTGCTTTTCTGTGGGGTGGGGGAAAAGAGTAGGCACGTAACATCCCATATACATTATCACATTATACTCCTCTGATTGTTGTAGAGTGATCAAGTGAACTTTTCGAAGTATGCACATCAAATATCCGAAAAAAGATAACAATTAAACAGTAGAACATAATCATCTTCCACATCATTTAGTTCAGTTCTGACATGTTTTTTTTGTACGGGATATTTTCGGGTTGCAATATCTTCCAATATCTTTTTGCACTGCAGAGACATAGTTCGTCTAGAAAGATTTCTGGTGTGTAGTTACTCTTAATTTTTTCTATAAAATTTAAGTTTCGTAGAATTATTAAGTTTACCTTGCCAGAAATTTTAAAGAGTAAATTGATTCTGTAATTATTTTTTGCGATAAATTACTAATTTTATGGTTCTCTGAAACATCACAAAGTGCAGTAATTCATTAAATTTGTTGTTATAGCTTTTTGTCAACTTTCATTTAGTTTCAAATCAAATTTGTTATTAATTCTCCAGACTTCATACCCATAAGTAATTATCGGTAGCATTACAGCATCAAACATCTTCTGTGCTAAGTGACAGCCTTGAGAAAACAATATGTTTTCCTAATTTGAGAAGAAGAAGAAGAAGTAACAGTAGTAGTAGTAGTATTTTCATCATCACAAAATAAGTTTGCACAAAGCTGACACTTGATTTACGAGTCCTTATTTCAGTCCTCTGTCGGACAGCAGCAGTCAGCTTCTTTGTGACCTGGCTTAGTACGTGAATATTTGTTTCACTCTTTTAACTTTTTGCGCGCTAAAAGTTAAAATCAAACGACTGATTGCACTGTTGTTGCTTCCTAACTTTATGTTCAGTGAATGCCTAACTTCAACGTAGTAAACCCACCAACTGCATCTTGGAAAAAATCAAACTCTAAAACCAAAATATTTTGAGAGATAACCCAAATTCAAAACGCAGTTATCAGCAGCAGCATCATCACTGAAGATTTGAGACAACAACTAAAATGAAAATGTTAATTATTTTAACTAGAACAAGAACAAAAGTGACTGAACCTACCAGCGCCAACGCAGATATTCTCGATAATCTTATCCATATCCAACGTGGCGAATCCATTGCCCGACATAATAGCATCGTTTGGCTTCTGAAGCAACGACTTCAACTTGGATGAAGCACGTGTGCGCAGACCTGTGACCAAGAGTCGGACACCAGCTTTCTGTAGCAGCTGAGCCGCCTCCAGGTAACCGGTCCAAGTTTCCCCAGACGCAGGAATGCTGCCGCCATCTGTAACAACCACCAACACTTTCGGTGCCTCGCGAGACGCGGTCGGTGATGACATCGCCCTATTCGCAACCTTTTGTAGCGCAGACTGCAACTGTCTTTTACCGCGAGCATTAGACATTCTCTCTGTAGCCTGTATGAGCTCTTTATAGGAAGACATCTCTGTTAGTTTGATAACATCCTTGTTGTAAGTTAAGAGTGACGCCCGAGGAGCTGTGTCCTCAGAAAGGTAGAACCCGCTTGCTATTGATCTTATCACGAGCTTTTGGCTCTCGACTTCATCTGGGATAAAATGTGATGAATCCACGATGAAGTTCAGCTGAACCGGATATGGACACTTGGTTGTTTCTGCAACAAAAAAACATTATTTTATCCTCCATTTGTATCTTAGTGATCTTGAAATCTGATAAATTGGTCTGAAAAAGATGAAAGCTTGGGTATTGCTTCTCAACCTTTTGATGTAACAAGTGATCAACGATGTTAAATAGGAGCCTTTGGTTGGAGTATTCGTTCATCTTTGCAGATTTTACCAGATTCTTTACACGCTAAAACTGCTCAATAAATAATTGCCGTTGGTTTATGCCAACGCCGCTCCAACAACGTCGTTTGCACGTCTCTACCTCAATCTCTTCCGTGTCCTAGGGGGCTGTTTGGTGTGGCGTCAACAAACGTTTCTTAAAACGGGGCGTGAGAGCTCAAAACAATAGTGGTCATAAAGATCAATAGCACAGCCAGTAGGTAAAGATATATCTTTGAGGAGGACAGCAGATCATAGCGGGAGGTTTCAGTTTCCGCAGAGCCATTTCAATCTTCACTGGATGAGGCTTTTCAAGTGATCAATCACAATGCACGAAATAGTTACTTATTCTTAGAACTAGGTGAGCTGATTCTACAAATACCAGCTGGCGAGCAGTTAAAAGCATTTCAAAATGACCATTACAAACTACTGCAAACGTGCAACACAATTTGTTTAAATCTTTTCGAATTAACCACGGATTGGTAGCATTCATTCTTGCAGCGAAATGACAGATTTTAGTTTCGACAAAAGTCAGAGATATCTCTGACTTCCTTTATCGATGCTGGCAGAGCCTTTCGTTTGTTGTAGGCCGCGTGGACCCTGGGTACGAGAGTGAGCCGCCGCGCCAGGTGCTGCGCCAGCCCACTCGCTCAGAAGCTCAAGAGCGGTTAATGTACCACCATGTCAAAACTAAGCGGTGTAGGAACGGTTCTATGAGTCATGGTTACAACGGATACATTTAGAACAAATACATATCTTTTACACACATGTATACATATCGTTGTTGCATTATGCAGTTTCAATACAGTTTTTATCATTCTTTGTAAATCTTAATGCAATTCAGCCCTTAGTTGTATCTATCTAGCAATTTGTAGCCAAGTGGAGTCATACCTGGGTTGTGGCATGCAAGATTCGTTATGTTCTCCCCATAGTTTGCAAGAGCAGAGAACGATTTTACGTCAAGAAGATCACTGTCCTTGGACACCAACAGTCTCAACTGCTGCTTGTCCATCTCATTGCCAATTGCGACAACAAAAATACGGACCTTCATCTTTTTCAAAGCTTTGACATTGTTTTGGAGTTTCCGGAGGTCTTTCGGACTTGGACCTTTCCCCCTCACAAGTACAACCAAAACCCTTGGCACTCCGAACCTCGCTCCAGCAACTGAAATGTAAGTATACAACATTATTACCAACGATCCAGAATACTTTCCATTGTCGGGTGATCGTGTAAGCTGGATCCGACAAGTTGAAGAAGTTCTAAGTTTCTTTTTTGGTGACACAAAAGAAACGCGCGGTTCCAATCATCCTAGAAGGATCTTCCTAATATCTCCCTCCCTTTGGAAATTTCATTTCACGCTCACAGCTAATCCGTTTCCCAATTTTAAATTGCTCTCCATAAGGGAATATATTCAAATTCTTAGAATTGTTTCCTCATTTTTAATATATGCGAGCTTTGATGTAAGTTTGAAGCATATTCAATGAAGGCTATTACGAGAATTATCATTATCACCATCGTCATCACTATAAGTATGGAAATCATCTGAAAGCAACGCATTGGGCCAGTGGATGAGCAGAACGGAAAATTGCACTTTCGTGTTAATGACATCTGCGGTTTGTTATGTTACAAATTTGGCAGACAAGCTTCATCTGAAAACGGTAAACGTATCAAACGGCAGAAGCAATGAAAAATGTGGATTTGAGACACAAGGCTTCTAGCATGCTTACTGGGCAGGTAAACGCGGAATGGAGTAAGCCTTTTATCTGTTTGGTCCTGCAGACCAACCAGTCACATTGAACAGTTATCTGTTGGGTCCGGCAGGCCCCATCTGCCAGTTTTAATAACTCACGTCACTTTAGACTGAAGAAGTACACACTCTTATCGCAGAGGAGATATAACATTTGTTATTTACCTTTACTTCCAAAGAGAAGATTCCTCGCAACCCTCAATCCTTTATGCAACTTGTCCCCTCTACGCTGAGTTGCAAGATTTCTTACAGCAGCTGAAAGCCGCCCCATGTCACTTCCGGTCGTGAACGTAATATCCGGTGTGGCGCCCTGGCCATAGGTAACCATCCCGACATGAGTGCTGGATTTGGACACAACAAAGCTGTAGGAAACAGTGTTGATAAACTCTTTAACTTTTTTGAATTGATCCTTCTCGATCTCTGATGATGCGTCCACTGTAAACACTATATCTGTAGGGGTGTGGCACACGGTGTAACCTGGAGAAGGGAAGACGAAAGGTACTAGGTGATCCATTGGGCCGAAAGAGTAAAATGATGTGAGGTCACATTCAAAAATCAGTTGCAGGATTGTCCTATGAAAACTGCAAATGTTTATCTGTTATGTTTCCGCTGTATAGCAAAAAAAAATACAAAACTAATACAGTGAGATAAGACTACAACAGGTCTGGGGCCCAACAAAGTGGACTGTTTCAAAGCCGATGACAAAACATGAAACCTAAAGACATATCGGTAATTACAGTTTCGTATCAAAGAATTGATTAAACTGAACTGTGTACATAAAAGTAATGCTTGATTGATGGCGTTTATGCGTAAAGAGATTGTAAAACTAGGCCAGAAGAGGTTCGTGACGGCAGCTCTAATATCATTTTACCAAATTTATAAAAAAAAGTTCATAATTTCCGTGCACTGTAATTTTCACTTCTTTCGTGTACAAGTCAATGGCAGTGTAAAAAGAAACGGAAGAACAAGGTGTGTGAAAGAAGAAAAGGAAACTGTGACAATGCTTTCACTCGGTTAAAGGCCGAAGGGCTAATCGCTGGGTGATTGAGGGGAAGTTGGCATGGCGAGAGTGTCTGAAGTATCTGCTCCACCTTCGTTCTCATATTTATTCACCCGTGATGGCATCAACAAGTGACTTGCTGAGACCAGTACACAAACATGGTAACACTTTCTTTGAAGAGGAGCACCAAGCATTGTTCTTATATCAATTCCTAGGTAAAACATTGAAAAAATTATCCCTTTTGTGGCACTCTACTCTAGAAAGGTAGAACTTAGAACTTATACACAAAAGAAAGCGATAAACTAGAAAATAAGGTGTCGCAGTAAAACAGTCTGATGTAACATCGCTTTGACAAAAAATGCCACTTACTTGTCTCGCAAGACTTGCCAGTAAATCCGTGCGGACATGCGCACTTATAGCCGTTAATGAGGTCAGTGCATGTACCGCCATTTTGACACGGTGTGCTTAAACATTCGTCGATGTCTGAAAATCAAAAAGAGCAGTGAGATGTTCAAACATAAATGGAAATATGTTGTTAACAAATAAATTGAAATGGTAAGGTGACTTTTACAGAGAAGTGAGACGCCATGTCATTGAGCAAATTTTGTAATTTTGTCAGTTAAACAGCATATGTATCGCAAGAGAATGGATGTTTTAGTTAACTTTGGACATCAGTACTATAAGGATAATTACAAAAAACATTATGTCGTAGCGTATTAGGGACTCTGAATAATCAGTGAGTTGCATGGTCCAATCAAAACTTAAACTCTGTTGGGAACATTAATCTCACGAAACTGAATGCAGAGACCCACTCCAGATACCTCGCTAATTCATCTTAAAACACACTAAGTCACATAAGGTCACTTGACCTTTTTCACTAAATCACCTAGAGTGGCCTCAAATTGCTTTTAGCTACGATTATCGCGGCCCGTGCAGCAATACACAAATGAGCAAAACAAGGAGACAGAAGAATTCAGGTTTGAGTCCTGGCTCTGTGTTCACAATTTGTAAAAGGAAATCAAAACTTTAAGGATATACGATTGATTTTAATATGCTCTTTTAATAGCATAGTAAAACAATTAAAACAACAAAAAAGACACTCGATTTTTGACGAAAGTCTTTGAACTTACTTGTCTCACATGAAATACCGGTGAAACCAGGTACGCATGCGCAACTGCGATCATTGATTAAGTCGATACATGTTCCGCCATTTTCACATGGTCTCATTTCACATTCGTTGATGTCTATCAGGTAAAACACAAAAATATGAGATTGAGACTTTGCTGAAAGAGCTGAATTAACATAATTTTAGCTCCATTAAAGCTGTTAGCGCGCATTCTTCACTCTGAATTTCAGTAGCTGTGTCAATATGCGAAATGCATCAAATAGAATTGTCCACAAGTTGGTCGGCAAAAATTTTGAGCAATTTTTCATTTTTAGAGCAACTACCAACCTTTTTTCCTTCGAGCAAGACTTTTACTTTGACTACCTTTTTGTTTTGTTTTTTATTGAGCTTTCAAAGGTTTCCATGGTATTGAAAGTAGAGAAAATGCACGTTTGTAGGGATTAAAATTAAGAGTTGATGCAATAAAAAATGGCGGGCATCGGTGTTCTGAAGGTCTTTTGTCATGTTTAAAATTTCTTAATTTATAAGCTGTCTATGCAATGTTTTGGGGCTTTTTGCCAGCGAGTATGCGATAAAGTCGGACATCGAGAATGCTCTGCTCACGTCAGAGTCTGAAGAAGAAGAATTGTCCGAAGATGAAAACGATGATTTGGATACAGTGTAGGTCCCCACATGCTTTTTGACTGCATTCCAAAATAACCAAACAGTTTGTGAATATACAGTTTTAGTTAATGTTGTTTGCAACTTTCAGTTCGGAAAACTGGTTATTAATCAATTCATGCATAACTGTTTGACTATGTACTGCTATCTGAAGCTTGTATATGTCCCTTCATGATTTTCATGAGAAACAGCTTTTGAGCAATTTTTCCAAAAATGGGCGACTTTTGGGCAACTTTGGACAAAAGTAGGCAACTTCAGGCAAAGTTTTGAGCACGTTTTTGTCCTTCTGCGAGCAACCTGTGGACAGCCCAAGTATCAAACATAGATGCATGTGGGTTTTTTGTCTCAAATAGCAGAAATTCAACTTACTTGTCCCGCAAGATCTTCCAGTAAAACCTGATGCGCATGCGCATTTTCGTCCGTTTACTAAGTCGGTACATGTTCCACCATTTAGACACGGGCTGATATCACATTCATTGATGTCTATAAAAAATGATAGTTCAACTTTGACATTTCTTTAAGTATGACTCAAGAAACTTCCAAAACACTGCACAAAATTCATTGAAAAAGAGAATATTTCGTTTTGAAAACTAGTTTACAGTATCTGTTTAATTAAGGGGGCCAGAACATCAAAAGATGATCGATGGAACAATGATAACAATAAAATGGTTTGTTCACAGTTCACAATTTAAGAAATGTAACCAAACTCTGCTGCCATATACATACAAAGAAAGAAGATATTCACAAGAAGATGTGTTTCAATATGTCCTTAATTTCTTTAAACTTTCTCTGCCTGGTAACTAGACACACTTAAACCCTACTGACTAAGAATATGGTCACAATTTTAACGTTAGACTTTTAATTCATTTTTTCTTTTGTTTTCGTATCAAATCTTAACACCTGTTTTTTGATATTCTACCAACAAACAAGTAAAAAGTAGTTTAACACAAAGTTTTCCTCATTTCTCTGATGAAAGGTTAACACGTAGCTTAAGGTCTTTCCTCACTAGGCAAAAACTCTGTGTTTATCTCTTGGAGTCTTGTTCATCAAACTTAATATCGATCTGGTTTAGTAGAACATAATTTTTTCTGGTAAAATATTAGAAAAAGAAGAAAGTAGAAAAATATGTCTTTCCATACAAAAAAACCAACCGAAAGTTTGCAGCTCTAGGAATCGAATCAAATCATGTTCACCCCTTGCATGTCACGTCATTTTATTGTTCAGGAGTCAATAAGAAAGCCGAACGCACGCTAATCATATGTTAGTTAATCGGTTTACTGATCGAGGTTGAGAAAGGTTTAGGAAACTTAATTAACCAAGGGCTCATAAGGTCTAGTTCATGGTTAAGTTAATCAAGGTTTTGAGCAAGCGACTCCGAGGACTGTACCATCGTCCCTGGTTTTTTCGAGTCCGAGTTCAGACTTACTTGTTTCACACGAAACGCCGGTAAATCCAGGCGCGCATGCGCATCTGCGACCGTTGACTAAGTCGGTACACGTTCCGCCATTTTGGCAGGGAAGGGTTTCACATTCGTTGATATCTAACAGAAAGCAAAAGGGGAAAAATCAAGGAAGATATAACGCGTTGTTAGGAATGAACGAGTAATTGTTTTGTGGTGAGTTGCCGAAACTTTGCTTTACAACAATTTTTAAACTCGTAAACACTTCGCTCGTTTGTGTATTCTTGCATTAATGGGACGCTACAACTCGAATAGAAGTTCCGCACATGTACGTCATAATCTGCCGATATCTCGATTTCAATTTATAGAATCGAAATTTTTAATTATAGTGACACAGTACCATACAGTAGTTGGTAAAGATTCCTAAATATTTTGAAAAGTTTTTGAGATAAGTTGGGAGGAAAAGAGATGAAGGGCAGATTGTTAATTTTGAAAGGATTTTAGTTTTATTGGATTTTAGGTAAGTTTAAATTAGATTTGTTGCGTTCTTATAACTCTTTTTCCCTTTTAAATATAAAGCACCGAAATCATAACCAAAGTAAGAGCTTGTAGCGCCTCTTTAATAGGCTCTTTCCTAGAACGGCTGAATTCAGTGGAAAATCTCTGTTACAATTAAGTCTGGGAAAATAAAAAGTACGGGAGCTTCAAGTAAAAATCTTTAAAATCGTAATTTTGTGCAATTTTAAAATGAGCCCCAGTCTCTTCCCCCTTATCCGCTGGGGGTCTCCACTAAATTACGTGTATAGTTCTAACCTCTTATAGTTCACGCAGCACATGAACATTGCGAATGTCGAATGCGACTTGTTCACTTGCAAAATGTACGAATTAATTTCAATACTGTGTGCTTGAAATGGTTAAATAGTGAAGTTGCTGCTTAAAATAGTAATCAGATACAAGGTTGCTTTAATTTGATTTTGTACATGATTGTTGACTGGAAAAAAGGGGGGTTTCAGCCATTTTCTTAATTTCCAAGAAGGTAGAACTTAAACAACGAATTGCGTCTCACAGGCGTTTTGATTCAATACACAAACAGAATCTTTAACAAAATCAAATACAAAATTACACTTACTTATCTCGCACGACTTTCCGGTAAAACCAGGAGCGCATGTACAAGTTCGACCGTTAATTAAGTCTGTGCACGTTCCGCCATTGAGACAAGGCTGGGCATCACATTCGTTAATATCTGATAAATAAACAATAGAATGAAATGGGAAGAAATCCCACACCGAACGATATTCATTGACAAACTTGAAGGCTTTTCTGAAAAAAAGGCAAAATGTTACGTTCAATTTACGTCATCATTTAGGGACGTCTGGGTCTTTGACTTGTGCAATATAAAAAAATTAACAATGTTCAAATTTTCAGAAAAAAAATGACTGAGAGAATCTAGGAACTTACTTGTCTCGCACGATTTACCGGTGAAACCTGGTACGCATGCGCAGCTGCGGCCGTTAACTAAGTCGGTGCATGTTCCGCCATTTTGACAAGGAGTGGTTTCACACTCGTTTATATCTAACAAAAACGCAAAAAAAAGTTCAATCTATAATAAGAGTTCGATTTAAGCGGTTAAGATATTTTTCTAGACAATTCCAGTGACCTTCATTACGGTTTGTAACGAGATTCTAAGGTGTTAAAAGCAACTCGGTGTGACCGAATGTCTTTGCTGCAATATGTGCAACAGCGAACGCATACCGAATTTATATTTTTTTTAGTTTCATTTTCAGATTTCTCGTTTTCCTTTATAAGGAGAAGGTTTTCATAGAAGACATTGTTGTGTAACTTTTAACGTTAACTGGACACTAACCGTTTCATGTTGCGCGTTTTCACAGCTCTTGTGTTCTGTAAACAACCTAGCTTGTCAGGTAGTTAGCTAAAATTCCCTATTTAGAAATTGAACTTTTTACGTTTTGTTAAGTTGTTTTGCGTTTTCCGGCAATGCTTTGCTTAGCTCATTTGTGTATTCGCAGGAATTTGCAAAAAAGTTATAATTGCAATATTTTGGTTTCGATGAGATACCGTCACCATTCTGATAATATTTCCCAGCGTCACGACCACCGAATCGTAGCTAACCAACAATGTATTAAAGGGGGCAAATCACGTCTTCTGCTATCAAGCTAAGAAAATCGCTTAATGAATGAGATCTGTTTGCAAACTTCTTTCATGAAAGTGAAGTTTCAATGGTGACAACTCCTGCTAGCTTCTTACACACTTGAAGCAATGTTGGTCAAAGTGGCTATTGAACAGGCGGTAACACATGCACGGTATAGTCCCATATTAGCTCCCCATCAAACAAAAAGGGCACCACGGACTCACCCCTTCCCATCCAAACCCAAATGGGTCCGTGAAGAGGGCCTTTTGACCTAGTTCCAAAGCTTCGTTTAAACGTGGCTTGTGAAAACGCGAAATGAAAATCTTACCGTACCAGGCGATTTGATAGACAATCTTAATGTCCGCAGTTACTAACTTCACGTGGGAAGTTTCTGAATAACTGTTGTTTAGAGATGCAAGAGCATTTGAGAATTGGACAAGATAAGCGTTGGGGGGGGGACCACCCAGGACTGATCTTGGCTTGGGAAAGGGGTGGTATCTGCGCCTGACACGAACAAAATATCCAAGATAACGCCGAGAACCCAAGATGATGGTCTTTTCACATTAGTCTGACTAGCATTCAGTAACAAACTAATCTCGATGTTTCCTTTCCCCCTTTCCAATCCCATAATCTACAAAACTTCCAAAATGGGGTGGCCTCAAATTAACCATCATTATATGTCACGACACTCACTTGTCTCACACGATGCGCCAGTGAAACCTGGTGCGCATGCGCAACTTCGTCCGTTTATTAAATCGGTGCACGTTCCTCCATTCAGACACGGGCTGATATCACATTCATTGATATCTGGAAATCACAGCAAGAGTGTACGTTTCAGTGTAGTTTTAAGTTTCGAAGAAGGAATTGTCTTCTTTGCGGCATGTACATATTTCATAAGCAACTGGCGACAATGCTGACTTGTCAGTCATTTCGCATATTCCGTCATAATAATATTAGAATTTAAAGTTTGGATTTTAGTAAATAAAAAATCTACTGATAAGACAACCATCTCAAAATTCAATAAGAACTCAAAATTTCTGAAGTGTAACTTGAATACGTGAATATACGAGTATACGTGTAAACTTGCTTGATAAGTGCGACACAGTATAGTTTCTAGACTAACTTTTTGTGAATGCGACGTTAAACTACAGTAAATAATTATATCATAATTGTTAAAACTTACACGCGATAAAGAAAAAAACAGTTATGCAAATAATTATTTTTGTATTTATTTTGTATATTGAAACGTACTTATCTCGCAGGACTTTCCGGTAAAACCGGGTGTGCATGCGCAGCTGCGGCCATTAATTAAGTCTGTGCACGTTCCGCCATTAAGACAAGGCTGGGTCTCACATTCGTTAATGTCTGAAAATGTAAAAAAAACAAATAACTAACTAACTAACTAACTAAATAAATAAATAAATAAGGATGAATGTTAGATTAAGTACATCAAATATTACTTTTGAGAGAGCTTCCCTTTGTATGGTGAGCTCTACAAGTTATGTTAGATTTAGAATGATTTTAACGCAATTTTCCGCTGTAATTTTTGCTAAAGAGCCTTAAATTTGCAGCTGACTGTTGTTGTTGTTTTTTTTTTTTTTTTTTTTGGGGGGGGGTATGAAGTGTGTCACACTTTCAACTAGGTGAGATTTACAACGACTGATTTAATGAAACTTATGACTCGTGTCCCGATCAATGTATTTGTTCCATTCATTGCTACTGGTCAATGTTCGCATTGCCAGCTCATGCCATATATGGTTTGAACTTAGAGCAAAGCACGTGTTAGCCGCAGTTACGTTCTTCTCTGAGACAAGAGTTCACGCACCTCCTTACCTGGGTAACGGAAGAAGAGCCCTTCTAGGAAGCTACAAATATTGTATCGTATCGTATCGTATCGTATCGTATCGTATCGTATTGTAATGTATTGTATTGAGTTGTATTGTATTGTATTATATCGTAATGTATTGAATTGTATTGTATTGTGTTGTATTGTACTGTATTGTATTGTATTGCAGAGTCCACATTTAAGGACCCGAAAGGACTGGTAGATAGTGTTTGCTTTACTACAACAAATTCGAGCTGACCAGCGTGGTAGCGTGTACCACTCCCTTACTTGTCTCACACGCCTTCCCGGTGAAGCCCGCCGGACATTTGCAACTGAAGTCGTTCACTAAGTCGGTACAAACTCCGCCATTTTGGCACGGATTGGGAAGGCAGTCGTTTATATCTGGGGAGAAAAGAAATTCATCCAAGCGTATTCATTTACAGCCAACGGCATCCTCGGAAACCCAGGGCGTCGCGAGAGCAAAAGCAAGGACACGGGGGAGGGGGGAGGGGGGAGGACAGCAGTTCCCAGTCTCCACTCTTCGCCCTTCACTGCACTTCCTCTGTTCTTCCCTTCTCGACGCCCTGGGTTTCCGGGGATGAGCCAACGGAAGTCGTGTCAGTTTTATAATCAGTTAATCTCAAAATGTCCGCGACGACGCAGTTCATTAGGCCAATAATAGGGAAATTAAGATCCGCGTTTTACGTTGCGTTGCAAAACGTCTTCCAAAAGCACGCTTGCCTAAGCCGTAGAAAAGTCCTTTTTGCTCAGAAACAAAGACCTGATTTTCGGACTTTGGTCCAAAAGGGACAATTTACTGTCCTTCCAATCTCAAAAAAAGAAACTTTTTATCTGCTTTTACAAAAATATTCTTCAACTTTTTCTCAAAAAGGTTTGAAAAAAAGTTACAACAAACAGTCAAAATAATACCCGAGAAACCAGTCCCTATGTCTGTGTTGAGAACGTCTCTCTTCTTTGTAGTTGTTTCGCGTGATTATTATAGTAAAAACATTATTTTAATAATAGGATTAAAAAATTACTTTTGTTAACTAAGTTCGGTACTTTTATCTTTCCGTTGAGCCCCTTTTCCCCTTTCCGTTTGGTCCTGTCTACACCCATAAGTCTAATAGTTAAATGAGATTGTTAGCTAACATAAATAACATTAGAATAACGAGCTAACCTTAATCTGCTAAGCGTCAACATATTGAGAGGCAGCGACATTAGAAACTGAGCCCTAATTGAGAACGCCTCTCTTCACAGATAAGTCATGTAACTAATCCGTTCCGTGTGATCTGTAATCACAAGAAAATATATTGGGAATAATCTTATAATTTCTCTAAGAAAGGTTTGATAACATGTAATAAGAAACACCTAACATCAGCCCCAGCAAACTAATCCCTATGTCCTTGTATTGTGCGACTATTAGTAAAAATACTATATTAATAATAAGGTAAAATAAATCAATAAATAGAAATCAGTACTTTATCTTTTGGCTAAGAGCCTTTCTCCCGTTACGTTTAGTTCTGCCTGTATCCCATATTTATTAGAAGTCAGCTAATAGCTCACATAAATAACATTCGCATAACAGGCTAGTTCAACCTGCAAAACGCCACCATATTAGAAAGTAGCGATATTAGAAACTGAGCCTTGTTTTTGTTTGAAAAGGCAACATTTTTATCAAAAAAGTATCAAGTGCGTGTTTTCCGTCCACTCAATATTTTCGTAGTTTGGTGACTTTTCCACGCATCCCAAATCATCTGTTGATTTTATTAAGCAGCTGT
>JAOBYE010469419.1:0-13530 GCA_025403585.1 Parazoanthus swiftii | reverse complement strand
AACACTGAATAGTCTCGTCCCTCCTAACAGAACACTGAATAGTCTCGTCCCTCCTAACATAACACTGAATAGTCTCGTCCCTCCTAACAGAGCACTGAGCTATAATCTGAGACGAGCTAATACCATTTCCGTTCCAAGATGTAGAACCGAACGTTTTAAGAACAGTTTTATTGTAGCCGGCACAAAGGTATTTAATGAATAGGCTAGGTTTAAATAGAAATTCTTACAATTTTGAAGTTTTGTATTATCTTATGTCTTAGTATTCTTAGAGATGTGTGATTTGTTTATACCTATTTAATATATTTTATATTTCATATATTTACATATCCTATGTAAACCATAACAGTTCGGAGTTTATCTGCAACTATGCTAATAAAGTATTATTATTGTTATTATTATTATTTAATGCTTACAGTTTGTTTTGATAAAAATAGAACATTTGTTGCCCGTTATCCGACAAAAACTGGAACAGCAACCTGTAGAAAAATGATCTGTTTAGCTATCGTGCGATTTCAACACTTTTGGCACTAGCTCAATTCTTCGAAAAACTCATTTGCAAACAGCTCGTTGACTACCTTGAGAAGCAAAATATCCTTTATTAATACTAGTTTAGCTTTAGGAAAGGTCACTCGACTGCACAAACCTTTGCAGAAATAGCCGACAACCTACGGAAGGCCATAGATGATAACGCATACTCTTGTGGAGTTATTTTAAATTTTTCTAAAGCGTTCGACACTGTAAATCATAAGATTTGACTAACTAAAATGGAACAATACGGTATTAAAGGGATGCCTCTCACGTTTTTCGGGAGCTATCTTGCAAATAGACAACAATAATTATGTTCAATTTGGCGTGGGGAATAATGTTTTCTCAATACAAACAATAACTTATGGTATCACACAAGGTAGTTCGCTCGGTCCAATATTATTTTTGCTCTACATAAATGACCTACCAAATTGCTCAAACCTTTTGTCGTTTAGAGTATTAATTTTACTGATGATAAAAAAAATGTTGTTCCTCAACTGAGACTCTTGGGCAACTAATAAACACAGAATTGAAAAAAAAATAAAAATCTGGTGTGACAAAAAAAATAACTATCAATCAACTTCTCAAAAACAATTTCATGATTATAAAATCTCCAAGAAAAAGAACCAAGAAGTTACCACGGAAATTGAAATAATGATGGGCTTGTCATCCTCTAGAAAGGAAGGCCGCATTAAATACCTTGCTGCAATAGTTAATGAAACAGTATCCTTTAAACATCACATTTCTTATACCTCTACCAGAATATCTCGTAACAATGGTATCCTTGCAAAATTAAGACACTTTCTGACACTCTCTCAAAATTAAAACAACTTTACTATAGTATATTTCCCTATTTATCTAATGCTATCTTAGCATGGGGAAGTACCTATAAAACTCACATCAACAAAGTACAGACAAAACAGAATCATACCAAAGGACGTATATTTTTTGCACAAACATTTGGGTATCAAACTGACAGTGCGCTCCCTTCGCTAAACCTATGAGATGTTCTTGCAGTAAATAACGTTTACCGGTTACACAAAATCCTTTTACCTAATGTGTTTCAGAACCTTTTTAAATACGCCAGAAATGGTCATAGTTATAACACAAGATACGCCTCCCGAAAAAAACTATTTAGAATAAAAGTACGCACCAATTCTGGCAAACAAACAATTGCTTATGTAGCGACTGTTCTTCGGGACAGTATCCCTGCCAACTTGAAAGACCTCAATGTAGTCAACATTTCGAAACAATTGAAACGTTATTTTATATTGACTGAACAACAATCTGCAACTTTATAATTCTCCATCCTCTACCTCACTTCTCTTAAGCATTATGTTTCTCACTTTGTACTAAGACTTAAAAAAAGCAAAAGACTCCTCGAAAACTGCAAAGTTTATTGTATTGATAACTATTTTGCATGTATTAACAGTAGTAATGGGAAATAAAATATTGTTCAACATTGTTGTAGAACCAACCTGCGGCCAGCCAGAAACTCCCGAAGGCGCTATACTTGGTCACCACACTGCCATAGTCGCTACTTTTCATTGCAAGAAACACTTTTACCTTCAGGGAGAGTCAATTATATTTTGCACTTCTGGTGGCTGGACAAAACCAACCTTTAAATGTATAGGTGGGTAACAATCTCAAGAGAAGTAGCTAGATCTCACAGTGGCATTTGAGAGGGGGAACCAGGAGTTCTTACACCTACATTTACACTTACACTTACACGCACATGTACACGCACATGCATGTACACACACACGTACACACACACATACACGTACACATACCTCCACAGTGATGATCTCTCCTCCATGATCCAGTTTCACCTTGCACATTGCAACTTCCTCTGAATCCTTAATTGGCTTTTTCCTCTGCACCTTGCCTCCAGAAAAGCCAGCCTTATGTACCACCCACACCTTCTCGGCATCAAGCCATGCCTTCTGTGATGCCACTTCATCTTCTGATTTGGCCTGCTATTAGGAAAGGAATAGTCAGAACTCTACAATGTTCTCAACTAAAATAAGGCTGTAGTTTGAAACTGTTTGAACAAACAATTTTACAATTTAAACAAATTGTTTAAGTAGTTTAAACCCAATTCATCAAAATTTTGTCTTAAGGTGGTTTGAAACAGCTTTATTTCTTTATTACAACTGAGCTTTATATCACTGCTACATAGACTATGGACAAATCGCCATTTGGCCCTTAGTTTGTGGCCAAGTATTTTCATTCCCACTTTGCCCAAACTATTTCAGTCAATAAGTTCTTTATCACATGTCTGGTTCTGTCAATGGTGGAAAG
Source organism: Parazoanthus swiftii (assembly GCA_025403585.1). NCBI lineage: Eukaryota > Metazoa > Cnidaria > Anthozoa > Zoantharia > Parazoanthidae > Parazoanthus > Parazoanthus swiftii. The sequence continues at coordinate 10,701 of JAOBYE010469419.1, read as the reverse complement.
GAAGACTCAAGTTTCTTATTTCAAAAGCAAACTGTTTGAGGATGTGATTTTGAAACAGCATTCGGAACAAGAGTCCGTTGTTTATGACCTGACAACTTTCACCTGATGACCTGACAACTCCACTTTTTGTGAAGTTTTAAAACACAAGATTCCTAGGTTCCCTTTCTTGTCGGTGAGCAGCACACTTGTTTGTTTTTTTTCATAGCAGCTTCATTACTGTTTGTTGTATAATAAAGAGAATAAGTAGTACAGGAGAAATGTTTTGAAAATTGTTTTTATTCTGTACATGAACACGGAAATGTAAATTAGTTGTCAATGCCAATTCCATTGCAGTTGAACATCGCTGTCCATGTATGTGACTTGTGACTTGTTATGGTGAAGATAAAATTGCAGCTCTTGTGTTCTTGTTGCTATTAGTTATCACCTTACGTGATCTTTCACCATTTCACTTGAAAAGAAAATTTGCTGGTTGCTAAATTGAGGTAAAACCATATATTAAATAATACACTTGCGACAGCAAAAAGCTGGCCGTGGCCACTTAATTGAGGTGGCCATTGAATAGAGGTATCAAATACAGCAGTTTACTGGCAAATAAATCGGGACTTTGGCAAGTGGCCACATAATATGTGGCTGCTTAATAAAGGTCAGGCTGTGTGTTTCTTGACTTTGTCCTTGTGGCTGCTGGACAAGTGACAATTGCAAAATGGACATTGCTAACTATGAATCAAAACATAAAAACTAAAATCTACAGATAAAAGAAATATGCATCAACTGTTGAAGGTTTATTTGTGCATTGGTTCACTTAGGTTCTCACCATTTAGGGATTATGAAAAGGGTTACCATTTTATTATGCAAATTACCTTCGAAAACTTACTGTGTAAGCGCCCATGGTTGAGTAAGCGTCCACTCCCAAACTTTCCCTTGATTTTTTGCTTCAGGGAGGTGGGCGCTTACTCAGTCAAATATGGTAACAGCAGATCATGTGATCAGCATTTTCTTTGATATCATTTGAAATATTCAATGGAGTGTATTTCAAAATTCAAGCCATATCTTAAAAGTTTTTTAAAAAATCTTCACGTTTTGAGAAGCCAGAAATTTCTAGGAGTGATTCTAGAATTTTTTCTAGAGTATTCTGACATCACATCAAATAGAAATATAAAGATTTTACTTGGCTGAATTCAACAGAAATAAACATTATCTAAAACCAATAATAAATTTAAATAACAAATGGAAAATCAAAGTTCTCAAATGTTCCAAAATTTTATTTCTGTAAATTTTCAAAAGGTTCTCGAGGAATCAGTCTAAATACGGGAGAAAATACATGGTGTGCAGGACTTTAAGGAATTTCTCAAGACAAACAAACCATGTGGTGGTCGTACAGTAAATTTATTAGGAGAAACACACAGTGCCTCACTGTCTTGCTTCATTGACTTGTGAATAAAACCTCCAGGGATGCACATTTCAACCAGTTCTTATCTAGTCCTGGTTTGTAACATACTTTAGTTCAAGATTGTTAGCCACTTACAAGTGTCAAGGCAGCCTTAAAAGCTGATTATACAAAATGTTTCTCCCGTTTTCAGAGGCAAAACAGTTCTAACCCTTTTGTGCATCAAAATGATTCTTTCCAAAGCTGGTCAGGATTTAAAATGCTAATGCTCTCATGAATATATTGTAAGAAAATTTCAGATGAAAACACAAGGTTTGTGTATTTAACTCCTCGAAAGTAAAATTATCTCAATAAATTATATCACTTTTATTACCTTGCTTCTGTTCAACGTAAAATTTTGTGACAATATTAAATATGAGCAAGTAAAATTTAAGAACATGTTTAATTAGATTTGGGTGGACTGTAACATTACCATTGTCAGGTATCTCCAGACACTTCTAGAGTTGATTCTAAATTAAGATAGAACTCAACTAGCATTAAGTGTGTCTACAAGCCATTTCAAAATTTGAATATCTCGGTCTCACTCTGCAAAATTAAACAAAGGCAGCTTCTCAGATAACCTGGGGCATGGAGCCAGTCCAACATATAACTCACTTTTGACTCAAGTGCTATTAAAAAATTTGCATTTTTTGAAAATTCAGGTTGTTTAATTTGAGAAGTATCTTTAATAAACACCAGCCAAATCAATGTTTCAGAAAATGAAAACGAACAGTTATTGTGTGGGTTTTCAACAACAACTGGTCAAAAAGTTTAGGTTAGAAGTCTCAGGAGTTTTTCAAAACTGTCTCGGAAGGACAAGGCGAAGGTTAAGATAATATTTCTCAAGACACTTTTGCTGATATAATTGAAGTCTTAAGGTGCAAATTTATTATTTTTCTTTCCAGAGCTGAAGCCTCAGGGCAAGGTGTATATTTATTTGTCAAGTTTAACAATTTAAACTAAATATACTGAAGTATCAAAATTTAGCTGTAAGACAGACTTGCAGTAAATAACACAACTATCTAGAAATAGTTTTAGGTGAAAGTATTCTTAAAAAATTGCCAAGTTTGATAAAAAAAAATTGAAGGTATAAAGTCTATTAAACCCATACTAATTAATTACATATGCATATCAACTCCAACCTGAAAGTGAAAATTTGTCTGTGACATCCAATAACTCAGATTCAAACGGCACAAATTTACAGTTGATTGACTTTGGTTCACAGCAATTCTAGAATGCAATGAGTTTGTTATGTCAAATTACAAATTAGATGTGGATTACTTCAAACAATGCTATCTTTTATCCATGAACAAACACTGGGTCAGTTTTCTCACACAAGTTTGTGATAACAGTTTTGACTTATTTTAGAACAAAACATGCAAGATAATGCATCAGCACTTTGGGATTTGATACTGCTCAGTCATAACAAATATATTAGCGCCTGCTTCTAAGAGATCAGTTCAGCCAAGCAGTCACTTCTGAACAAACCCAATTTTGCATAATTCTTGACTAACTACCTCATACTCTAATAATGAACTGCTGAAAAATATGCATGAAATTCAAATTTCATTGTTTCAAAATCTCTAATAAAGTCCTGTGTAAAAACCATAAATCTCTTGACCCATAAAACCAACAAAATATAATGATTGGCTAGATGTTTCAGATGTGGTTAACATTTAACAAACGAGGGAGAGAAAGACACAAACATTAGTGATCCTGTCTATATTGCACTGAGTAAATATCAAGTTTGAGTTTTAATTTTCCAAAGTCAGTCAAAGAAACTCATTCCTTAACTATTAGTAATTCTTTGCTTGCAGTCAACCAGAAATGTTTCAAAGCACCAATTTGAACCAATTATTAGATTTACAATTGACAATACTCAATAGCAAACTGCTGAATGGCTTCAATCAAAATTAATGCTCGCAAATGATTAACACAGTTGAAATGCAGTTCTCAGTGTTTATATATTTCTTGGGTCTAGAATATTCATAAATAAAGTCTAAAATAGAGGAGATCCAGCTATCTCTATCAATACGAGTCGTGACTTTAGTTCTGCAAGGAAGCACGGTATTAATCGGATTACGCTACTTATACGATTGATACATCCCAGTTAGCCGGGAAGAGATGCCATTAACTCGTGTATATTTCACTTGTCCATTTCATTTCAAACGATGATGAAATGTACATGCAAACGGCACAACATTTGACATAAAAATGATAGATACCTTCTTTTTTATCCGCTTACTTCCACTTCGTTGCAGAGTTCCAGCTCGAAGATTCGACTCGTCAAGTTGGACAGTCGAACCATCCAAACCGCTTCGCGTGCTCAACTCCGACAGCTCAGGAACCGGTATCACTTTAACTACCACTTCATTGCCCGAACTAGCAATCATCTCAATAATTTTCTCTCGATCAACATTTTCCACACATACTCCATTGACTTCAACAAGCCGATCTCCCGGCAGAAGCCCCTGCGCACAATCCGGCCCCACGGGTTCCACAAATAAAACAACTTTACTGTTGTCTCCGGGAGTGTTTCCTCTTCGCAATGCAAACCCAAAGTCCCCACTCGTTCTCCTCTTAATTCGAACGATTCTAGCGACTCCAGGCTCTGCTGGTTTCACTTCAGGAAGTTTCAAGTCAACACCCATTTCTTCAAATGATTTGGAGGTTGGCGAAGTATTTGTTGATGAATTATTCGTAATGTTTACTTCTGGAATTTGAGACTTAGAAGCTTGTTTTGAGTTGGAAGTAGACCATAAATCAGGTTTGTTGTCATCTACAGCAAATGTATCATCGACTTTCGTTACTGAAATAACCTCTGTTTCCATCTGCTCTTCTCTTGACAGACGAGGTGTCTTTTCCCTCTTCGCAACCTTGGGACCGTCGACAACTGAAGAGCCCACGTTGACAAGCTTTAGTTCTACAAAGCCACTCAGTCGATCCGCTTGCACACGAGGAGTTTTTTGTGGGGAAACGAACACCTCATTTTCCTCAGTTTCTGAAGTTGAACTATTAACGGCCTTCCGAGGTTTTGAGTTGACACCCATATCATTCCTGCTGGGCGAATCATTAGAGGTGACACTTCTACTACCACCGTGGGAGAAGTCCCGCTTGCCGGCCGAATTTTGACCAAGTTTAATCTCGATGCTCGAACTATGCTTTCGCTCGAAGTTTTTAGCTTTCCTCGGAGCTGGAATTGGTCTGTTTAGATCATCCTGATCATTTTCTATAAGGCCAATGCCATTTCTTGCTGAATTCTCAACTGGCCCTTCATTTTCTGGTCTGAAGTGTGTCGCCGGCACAGGTTGTTTTGATGCAACAACTCTGTAGCCATAGTCAACCGAGGTGGGAGATGTACTACCACTTCCTGTGCTCGCAATACTCCCTGAATGCGAATTCCGGCCTTCTGTATCTGCTTGCACTGTAACTGGAGAGTGGTTCCTTCCATCGTATCCGTGATCCACGTCATACTTTTTACTACCAGTCCTTCTACCGAAACCAAACCGTCCCTTCTTCGAGTCTTCGTGGTGATCTACGCCAGCTACGATATCGCTAATTTCATGCTTCTTTTCGTGTTTATATTTTTCTCTTTCCTTCTCTCTTTTGCGACGCTCCCTCCTTTCTTCCTTGGTCTCCTTATCCTTGTCTTTGTCCTTCCTCTTGAAGGAGAACATACTGCTACAATAAAATCCCGACTCTTCAGTTTAGGACAGCTTCATGTCTTGCAAATGGCCGCCAAATTTCAATTGTCGAAATCCGGGCACTGGGGAATGTGATCACGTGATACAGCTGTTCAGACTCCTAGCGGGGACACATTTTTTCTGTTGCGAACTCCTTCAAAGAGCGGCGAATCAATGAACTGCCCGGTACAACAAAAAGAATTATCGCAGCATGAAAAACAGATAGTTATATGTAAATTGTTGTGCTGTGAGTAGAAAAAAAAACATTTTTCGGCTTTCCACAATTGTTCCTGCTCCAACAAAAAATTGGATTAAAGAAACAAAAATTGTTTGGCGCGCATGGCCAAGCTGGCTACGGGATGGAATGTACCCTTTTAGCGCCGTCTGCCGAACCCACAACTGTATTTCTTCAGTATCGAAAATTTTGCGGTTAAGAGTGGAGTTCGGTTCGCTAAATCACTGAAAAGGCATCTTGACAAATTCTAATTCCACGTTTCTAGTATTGCTTCTACTAGATCATGTAATATTTTCAAAAGATCAGACGGTAGTAATTTAGTACTTCTTCTTTTAACTACTCTATATTCTCTTTCTCCACAATGAAAACGCACCAAATGTAGTCCAAGGCAATTCAAGTTTTCTTAAATTTTCCCCGCAGAGCATGTCCCCAGACCCCACTGAAATTTTTCTTCTTCACTGCCGCACGCAGCCCCCCCCCCCGCCCCCCCGGCATGAAAAATCCTGGTCTTAGCTTACGCACCTGATTGTATAGTTTTACACAATTCAGACCCTTTACCGTTAACCAACTGACAGCTAGTACTGGAGCGGATCGAGAAGCAGGATTTATGATAGCTCTACTTAAAACCTTTCGCAAGACAATCTTTGCGGTTTTTCAGTGATTTTATACTCATGTACTACTGGCAACTGACTAAACAAAACTGCCATAATGAAATTGTTCTACACTGAAATATATTCCATCATTGCCTTTACTCAGTTTTAGCCGAAATTTTGATCAACCTGGGCCTTTCAGCGAAAAGACACAAAATGATTTTTTACCTCTGTTGCTTTGCCCTTCTAACATCTAATTTCTGTCTCTCTGCCTCAAAAACGCATAAAATGCAGTCTTGGACAACATTATTATTCAAAACGTCTTAATCCGACTTAGGCTGTGAGCAACATTATCGTGACTTAGTTCCGACGCAGTTTGGCCAACCAAATAGTTTTCGTTTTAAGATCTGTCGTCTGCTGCGGTAAACAGTAGTTTGTGGATTTCTTACTTAAGTCCTCATCATTCAACGTCATTTTTAAACGGTAAGTGGTTAGTTTGTGCTAGCACTGCCCCAAAAATTCAGGAAATACAACCTGGCACACAAACCAAATTTCAAATTTTCCGGGGCTAGGAGCGTACCCCCGCACCCCTGATGAGGTCATTCGCCGATTAATCCGATATGCATTCAAGCTGTTCCACAGCCGGACAGGACGGGCGCACGTGATTGCTTGCTGGCAGTTCTAACAGTGACCTGTTCGGGTGCCGTGAATAAAATAACTGGCCCTGTGGAAAATACCTCCAAGCATTCGTGGAATTGTAGGTCGAAAATACACATACAAACTCTTGTTAATACAATCGAAAGTTGTCGCATAGCACTCTTTTTTTTGCATATATGATATACGGCTTTTATTCAACAGAGATAATATGGGTCTTTGGGGTGGGAACTTTTTAGAGGCTGGGGGCTTCTCAGACTGGAGCTTGTTAGAAGAAGGCTTAGTAGAGGCCTTGGGGCTTAAAAGACGATATACGTATATAATAATCATTAATAATGAATAATAACAATAATCTGGTTTGCAAAGGGTTAGACCTAAAGAAACTTAATAGTTCTTTAATTTGTTGTTGTTCTTTGTATCATTTTCACGGAGTTTTGTTCACGCAGGGCTCCATAAGTCCATTTAAACCAGCATCGGGACATTCGAGCGAGTTTTGATGAGCAATAAAAGTATGTACTCAATAGTTGAATGCTTCAAAAACGTCTGCTTTCATCGATTATGATTCATCTCCTTTTAATATATTCTCTCGAGAACATAACATTCTTCCGCTTCCGTCTCTGTTTCAGCTGCTGCTTCTGATCTCGGCTTCTGCCTCCACTGCTCTCTCTACCCCAAATTAAGGGCCAAATGCTCTTCTTAGTCTGCCTCCATTGCTTCAATCGTCAGTGAAACCACATGCTCAATGTATGTTACGGGAACCTTCGACCGACACAACCATCTGGCCATTTCTTCTCAGCGCAGCCGACAGAGGGGTCTGTTAACAACAAACTCCCAGAACAGTATAAGTAATATTTTAAAGGGGTCCCTTCGAGCGAGTCCTGGCAACTTACGGCTGTCAACACTTGTGACATACCTTACTTGACTCTCGTTATTCGCATTTTTTTAATTGCACCCCAATTACAGCATATTGGAATTTGATACCTTTCATAGAATTAACTTTCAGTTTCCGTTTTAAAATAACTTTTTGAAATTCCTTTCTTTAATTTATAAACTAATTTTAAACAGCAAATGAACACAAAATGTTAGTGTGGCCCATGTATGATAGTAAAGCTGACCATGCACAGTATTAGAAAGTGTTAATACTATTTGGTGTTAGATTTTACTGTGAAGTTCATTTGACTTCAGAGGTCGATAAGTCCCACTGTGATTCGAAATAGATGAAGGCCACTGAAAGATGAGAATAGCGGGTTCCTTACCTTATCTCGTCTTGTACTTTTATCAGAGGCAATACTGCTAGGAAGTGACTCGGAAGCAGGGCCGTGCTGTGCGGGGAAGACCATCCAGACAGTCCCTGATACAGCAGGTTTCTGATTCCTTACCATGGAGGTCATATAAACAAACATTGTTATGGCTCAGTGACGTCACGTTTTCCCCAGCAAGAAGTCCAGCTCGGAGTTGTTCTGCTACTATTGGTTCAATCTTTGACATAAACCCGGCAAGGAAGAAGAAACTGTTCACAAAATGATTGAAGTTTGGTGATCAAGAGCAACTGACTAGGCGATCAACAGTGCACCATTCCGCGACGTCTGGTAAATAGCGAAATTCTTACTCAACGGAGATGAGCAAGTTTAGTTTGGAGCCAGGTCGCCTAACATTTGACCTGAATTTGACACTGTAATTTGATGTAAATGAAGCCAGAGTTTACAAGCGCAGTTTGTCTACAAGGAAGTTGGGTAGCTCTCTCCGCGGATGAAATACAAGTGCAGTGCAGAAAATAAACCTTTTGACAGGTCTGACAGGATACGGCGAGCGGCGGAGGGCGTATACAAGTTTGACTCGACTTGAAACGCTTGAAAACTGAACACTTTGATTGTTTGCAGATTACATGAGTTTGCTTATCATAACAAAACGAATGTGTCAAGCAAACTGACAGCTAAGTTTAACAGACGACAAACTTGAAAGATATGAATAGACTGTCACGCGAAGCGAACAACTGTCAATGACAAGTTTTGCGGATGAATCTTAAGGATTTGCGCTAAAGCAGAAATTGAGGATCGAGGGATTTAGCATTCGAAATGTAGCATATCAGCGGACTTAGGTCTCCCTTTTCCCCCCGAACTTTAATGAGAAAAAGGTGCTCAGTTAACAGCCGGCTTTTAGCTTTATGAGAGACATATGACATCGTATTTGTTTGAAAAAATACGATTTACAAGAAAAAGGCAAGGCCAAAAGATAGCGTAGCAACATCTTTGAACTCCCCCGCATTCTAGTCATAGCGGGATTGAGTTAGTTTTGGGTACCGAGTTGAACAAAGTTTTCTTAAGGGGAAGCCGACAGTTTCTCTGAGTTTGAACGGCGTTTGACGACAGAAGCCTGATCACCCCACCTTCCATCTGAGTGACCGTAGGACATCTTTGTTTTGTTACATTGTTGCGAGCCTTGCATGCCGTGTTTCAAGCGCGCTTAAAAACACTATTACCAGTCATATAAGGACGTCTTGTTTTGGGTTTCTGGCTGACTCTTCACAAACGTTCTAAGGACAACAGGCTCGAATGTTCTTAACTGAAATGTTCTTAAATTTTCATTTTGGAGGTACAACTTGGAGGTACATTTTGGAGGTACATTTTGCATGCATTCGGGGTCGTAAGAAGTCTGGGTGTTTTGAATCACTTTTCTTTTCAGTTTTTGTGTTAAGGTTTCAAAACCTACTTCTTCAAATGACTTTTGATGAGCTATTGTATGGAGATTGCTTCAAGAACTGAACAGTAACTTGAACGGAGTCAAAGTGAAAGTCCCAAAACGATATATCTGTGAGAGATGTGAAGTATATATAGAATCGATTTGTTGTTTCTCATTTGGGAGGCACAAGACTTCTTGTTCTCCGTTTGCAGAACCTTGGGCTAGGAAGAATGTTTGCAACTTTGCAAGGTGTGTAATGCAGTACTGATTGAGAAGCGCCTCAACTTTGTGGAGGCATAACAAGAAGAGTTGTCCTATCGCTAAAAATTATGAACGATTATACAAGGACCAAAGTAAAATGGCAAACAACATTCGTTCTTGAACTTGAATTATGTGGATACCATAGTGTTGGAAGCTTTTGTTTCTCGCATGCTCATAATTGTTTTAACAAAAAAAGAAAACAAAAGAAGCAAAGAAGCAGGCCACCATACCAACTCCTTTTCACTTCCATATAAGCAGGCGAACGAAGTGCCACAAGGGTTTCAATGTCAAGCTTGTGGAGGGGATGAGATTGCATGCGGAGAAAATGTTGAAGATAAAGAAAGAGTCGAGAAGGAAAAACATATTTATATACATTGGTATTGAGAGTTGCTTGTTGCTGCATATGCGTTGGCGACAACAGGAAAACGAAAATGCTAAACTTTAGTCCGGCCGACCCGACAAAAACTCCTCAATGACTTATCTTTGCTGACACGTCAGTCTCGGCGCTGCTTCGCTAAGGGTTATTTTCTATCCCCCCCCCTTTCTCCTTGTGTGAGTGCGCGTGTTGTCACCTGTGGGTTGGGACAGCCAGCACGTCTGAGTGTTATTAACACCGAAACTTCTACCCAAGCCTCCAGTTTAACACGGACATTAGTATGAGTTTGTATGCAAGGTACTGATAAGCAGTGGTTTATTTCAACCGGCCGAAGCCAGAACACACAACACAACCAGAGTTGATGTGGCTCCATCTTTAATCGGTGTGCTGCGAGAACACCAACGAAGAATACATGGGTCATAGTGAGGCTTTGTAAGGACAGCATCTTAACGCGCAATAATTGCTTCTAATTATGAGAGCGTTATCGCCTTGCACAACTTTGCGAAGATTGTATCGCTGAGTAGTTACCCGAATAACCCCCAAAAGGCAAAACATGAATATAGCTTGGGATGCCGTTTTAAATAGGGCAATTCACAAGGGTATATTAAGATGTTTGTGAGTCGCGAAAACGAATGAGAGGATATTGAATTCGTGGAGATAGGGAAGGTTTGCAAGGACATGTATTGGGTTTGTGTGTGCAAAGTGTTGGGTGCCGATGATTTAAGAGGCTGTCTCTGTAAAAACCGCCCACTCAATTTCGCGTTAAAATTATTTTTTCCTGAAACTCTACTTACTGA
>JAOBYE010469308.1:0-13531 GCA_025403585.1 Parazoanthus swiftii | reverse complement strand
CGGGTTTGGGCTTTATTTAACTAACTGGTGGTGCTTATTTTGTTCTAGGCTAAAACAGGTTCTGATGTGAAGGGGATGTATTAAATGGACAATTTTAGCCTAAGAGGTTCTTAAATTTTGGGTTCTTATACGCGGATTTTTACTGTGTTGAATTTTTTAAACAAAGATATACCGGTAGTAACTAATACACCCGCGATTTAAAATAAACATAGCTTTGTATTATAATACGGCGTCAATAGACCGTAAAAAGATAATCCGTAGTGTGATTTTGTGGTAAACGAAAGATCGAAAAACGCTAACCTGCCAGTGCAAGTTTTAATATTGTCTCGATTGCTAATTAATCACTCTAGTCTGTTACCTATTGTGTTACAGAAAATCTGCCTCAATGCAGAGAGTGCTTGGGGAGTCAAGTTTGTCCTCACAAAAAGCGAAAGTCTCGCTGCGTAGATTTGCCCCCATAACAAGCAAAAACATCAATGCAAGAAGTGTGATGATCCGATTAAAATAAATATCAGGCAATGGATTTTTAATCGCAGGCACTATGATAAACGATACAATATTTATCACGCTGACAGATTCATCGATAAATGTTTTCTCAAGGGTCTTGTTGAAGATTATGAGTATTGTTATGAAGATTGTAAAGTCAAGCTTCAATATACAGAATACCAAAATGATCTCGCAACAATCGAGAGACTAGATAATTCGATCGGGCATATCAAAAGCAACTGTGTTCTATGCTGCTTGAAATGAAATCATTTGAAAAAATCGAATGAGGATCGAAGATCCCCGAGCAGAGCTCAAAGCTTAATTTCTTTTGTGTGAAAATGTTAACTGATTCATCACATGTAATGAATCAGTTAACATGTTTTGGTGGAACTCAGTGTCTTCAGGAACTAGTTGAAGCTCCTCTCGAACAAACGCTCTTTTAGGTCCGTCAGATAAATAATACAAAACAGGTTGATCGGGTGATACTTTGCTGTGCGACAATTCAAAAATCTCCAAACTCCAAACAGGATCTGTTGCACGGCGTCTTTCTCCGCCTTCATTTTCACCAGGAGCATAAAGATATCTCACTTTCGCGAATGGTGACAGTCTCACTTCGTCAAAACCAACTGCTCTCTTGTATTTAGCAACATTAATCGCAATCTCTTTTGATTTTAAAACTTCTTGAGGTTCCTTTCCAGTTATTCTCGTGACCTCATTATTCATCGCCTTCAAAACATCCGGTAATCTTTTAACCCATTCTCGAGATCGCTCATTATCATCACCGCTCATCTCCTGTCCGTACTGATAAGAGAAGAATCTTTCACTTAGCCTTCTCGGGTCGACATGCGGGTTTATCAGTCTGGGTTTTAACGCAACAATTAACTTCGATCGCAAAACCGTTTCGTGATCATGTCGCCTGTGTGATAGCATTTCATAACCCATATCAAATAGGCATGAAATCTCTTTTTGAAGAGTTCGGAGGCGATTTAGATTTTCAAACGCGAAAGAATCTCACGAAATACCTGAAGTCAGAAAATTATTCTACACTTTGGTCCAGTTTAAGAAGTCCTTATCAGTGTTATCTTAATATTCCAACCTCCGAGGCCGGTCTGAAAGACTAAACCCGGCAGCCGGTCTGAAAAGACAAAATAATCATAATCGACTTAATAAAATATAACAAAATGTCGGATCTCACTGAAATGAATTTTGATGAAGAGAAAAAAACAAACCAGCCCTTTGCTCCAGACTACATTAGGGCGGGAGATGTTGAATATCAGAGGGAGTCACTTGCAATTCTTGCCTCTCTTGGAACAACAAAAGAATACTTGGGTGTTGAAATGAGTTTGGACAAGATTCACAAGTTATCTGATAAAGATGTCGAAAAATACTTTAATAGTTATCAAACAGTTGCAGGACAAAAGATGACAAGTGGTCTTGTTGATTCAGCAATCAAGACTGCAACAAAAATAGTATCATGTTTCCTGCCAATAGATGACCCAGAAGAATTATACTGATCTTCAAAAAGACGGGCTGGTTAAACGTGAGCTTTCTAATTTTGCAGGTCTGTTGTGAGAGGAGGTAGATTAGTTGCAATAGGAAGTGCTTTATTTCAAGTTGCAAGACATATCAATTTTGACACTGAGCTCCGCCGAAGCTCCAGACACAGCCCAAACCGAAGCTTGACCGCCGCAGTTAAGATAACCAAGTAGTTCTTAACCGAAGGCCTGCAATGAGCTAGCAAAGCTGCTAGCGAAGCTACGACATCTCGAGCTTTTGCTAGCAGTTTCTTGTGTTTTTGCTAGCCGAAGGTCGGCGATGAGCTAGCGAAGCTTGCCAGTTTCTTGTGTTTTTGCTAGCCGAAGGTCGGTGATGAGCTAGCGAAGCTGCTAGCGAAGCTTTGCTGTCTCTTGAACTTTTAAAAATTATTTTAGCAGGCTTTAACAGTCTTTAAAATAATTTTTAGCAGTCTTTTAAAATAAGATGTCAGATGAAGCAGAAAATCAGAATAGCTTGGCGGGGTCTGGTGAGGGGCAGTCTCAAGAAGAGCAAATCACAAAAAATCAACTTCCGCCAAAAGGAAAACCAAAAAAGGAGAAAGATCCCAAGAAAGTCGCCGCCGGGAAAAAGTTAGCCGAAAAAAAACAGACAAGCAAAAGAATCTCTTCTCCGTGAAATGAAACGCGAACGTGAAATGGCTGAAAAAGATGACTAAAATGATAAATCGTTCTCAGGGTGGCTTTCAGAGCTATCTTTCCCGACTGTATTGTCGATAGTCAGTATTGTATTTACTGCTGTAGACCTGTATTGGCGTTTTTATAAAAAAGACAATTTTGAGCGTAAAATTAACCATGAACGCAAAGCGCCGGACGGAGTCTGTGAACAAGGAGCTGACCCGGTGGCGGATTCCTCCCGAACAGAGTGAGAGCCAACCCAGCCGGTGGTTGAAAATATTTCAACCCACCGTAGTAGACCAAAAATCGGAATGGTCTAAATTAAAAACTATTTTACAACAACTAAAATGTCAGAACAAAATAAATTGGTAAAAACTGTAACAGACTCTGCAGTTCTGGTTGGGATATCAGCCGGAGTTGGTTATTTGGCGAAGAAGATACTAAAAGAGAACTTTCTTGGCGACCCGTCCTCAAACGTTATGAATTATGCAAAATTTACTGGTGTGCTCGCGGGTGCTATGGTCCTGAAAACTTATCTGAAAGATCAGAAAATAATTCCAAAATCTATATAAAATGGCAAGTATCGGGATGATTGGCGGCGCGTTACTCAACGCAACAACATTCATAGGCGGATCTTACTTGGCAAAATATTTGTCCGGATCAAATACTGATCAAGAATGTGTAAGACATGATAAGGCTTTGGAGAAGTATCAGAAGGATTACGCGAAATATCAGGATAATCGACAGAAGTTACTTGATTGGCAAGACCAAAACAGACACAGATGCGATTGTTTCCCAGAACTTTGAAAATACTGACGAGGCTTTGAAACTGTATAATAAGTATCATCCGCACGACAATTTACAAATTAGCGAACCATATTTTTCTGATTATTATCGACCTTCAAAAAATCAAAAAATAGGCGAGATGGCTTATGTGGGCGGCGGGATGTTAGCTCTGGGTTATGTCGCAAGTAGATGGCTCTGAATTCGTCAAAGATTCTATACTTTAAAGTATAAAATCTTAAAATGGACACAGATGATATTGAAACAAATCCTTTTGGCCAGGGAGTAGATAACAGAGGAGTTGATGATGGTGACGATGAAAATACCCCAATGACCTCAACATCTTCGCGGCGCGGTTCTAAGGACATAACTTATCCCTTCTCTCATACAAGAACTCACGGAGAAACATTTTTCATTGAAGGAATAGATGAACGTACACACTTAATACAAACAGGACGAAGCTTGGGATATAATCAGAAGTAAATTTCCAAATATAAACCCTACTAATTCTACATTTACTGCTTCTTTGAATAAATTCGGCCAAGTTATGGCAAAACTTATGAGGAAACGGAAAGCCCCACCCCCTCTTCAACAAAGATGGCGAACTGAATGAAAAATTACCCCCATCTACCACGAATGCTCTTTGTTCTCCCGCTGAAGATAATGTCAGAGCAAATGAAAAAGAAAAATCAAGACGTCAAGATAAAATAGAAAAACTACGAGCTTCTCGGGAAACAGTTCCTGAAAACCAAAGGGAAAATATTGATGCCGATATAGAAGAACAACAAAACGAAATTTCAAAACTTGAAGCCGAAAATGAACTTCTTGAGGCGCGAATGACACTCAGAGATAGAATTACATAGCTATTTTCCAAAAAAACGGCTTCACCGTCTTTGCTGTGGTATCAGCTGTGGGCTTGGTTATTGGGGTGATTGTAAGTAATCTCAGAAAAGGGTTGACCAGTCTCGGGAAAGGAGTTGGCAATGGTTTGAAAAACATTGGGAAAAAACTAGGCGAAATTTTACCGGGGTTTGCTGGAGCAATTGCAAGCTTCGTTTTCAAAACAGCCGGCGAAGTGGTTGGACTCTTGCGAAAAACGCTTGGTTATTGATTCTCGCTGTGGCAATGTTTATGATTGAAAAACTAAAAAGAAAGAAGTAATAAATAAAATGCCATATATTACTTTAAAATCAAAAGAAACAACTTTGAGTGTCGACATTAATCCGCCTCTCGTTTTGGGGAATAAGCCGTACAATGCTCCGCACATCAGTCTAGTTGATATTAAAATTCCGGAACAATATTTCACATTTACGGATGACCAAGATATTGGTGAGGATCCCCGTGTCGGAAAACAACGAAAAAGGGTTAAATTCTCAACATACCTTGGTAAAAAAGACTGCAGCAAGTTCTCAAGGGTAAACCGGAGAGTGATGTACTTTGTCTCAAAATTAAAATAACAGACAAAGCTGCTTATCTGACAACACAATCAAAGGAAGTTTTAGTTTCGGAAGAATTAGTCAAAAACTTCAATATTCCCCGCAGATTAAAAGATTATAGCGCTGTAAAAATCAGTGGGGATGAAAAATATTTTGTGTACTGCAACTTGGTTGACGACAAAAGTTCTTACTTTACGGGCGAAGCCGGGTCTACAAGAACAAGCGAAGCCGGGTCCACAAGAGCAAGCGCGTCAAAACTTCTTGCAGTTGCTCCAAAAGGCGAAAGTGGAATTTATCCCGAGTTATTCAGTCTGATAAACGGCTAATAAATAATATTACTTTGAGAATAGTAAACGAAAAGTTTGAGGTTCCAGACTTCAATGACCAAGAAATAATATGTTTTGAAAATTTGGTGAATTGTTTTTAAAAATGGACGATTACAATGATATTTATCCTAAAGTTTATCCCGAATTACCACATAAAGCTGTACCAAAGACCAAAAACTTTCGACTTCAACAATCTTGCGAGGTTCTTCAGAAGCTCAAGGAGGCAAAACACTACGCAAGTGTCAGAAAAAAATACAAAAGATATTGTGACATCCTCTTAAGAATTAGCACGTCAACAGGTACTCTTTCGTTTTGCCTTAGCGGTTCTGGCGTCGGAACAGCATCGACTGGTGTTGGACAAGCAGCTGGGCATCCCTGGGCGCAGTTGGACTAATTTGTGGAATTTTGAGCGTTTGTACTGGCGCGGCAGCAAAAAAGGTTTCTCGCAAAGTAACCAAACACGAAAAAACAGTTTCTGTTTGCGAGGCGAAAATAAATAGCATAAAGGACAGAATTTCAAAAGCTATGACAGATGATAAAATTTCTGACGAAGAATTTAGCATTATTCTCGCTGAAATGAACAAATATAATGATTTGAAACAAGCAATCAGAATTAAATTTCAAAAAAACCATGTCAACAAACTGGAGGATGAAAACGACAGATTCGTTCCGAAATTCTAAAAAAACTACAAACTTCCACAAATCATTTAAATTCAAAATAGAATGTAGTTTCATTTGCAGGCGTGTTTCAGATGAGAGTCGGCGTGCCTCAGATGAGAGTCCGTCGCCCCGCAATTATGAAAGACCTCCGCCGTTTAATATTGATTATAATCTTAAAATTTGATATTAAATTTTCTTATTATTCATATGTTGTTACTTAAAATAACATGTCATTGCGGAAAAGATTCAAAGCCAGGTACCCTAGAGCGAATTTCTCTAAATTCAAAACAGAAGATTTCTTCGGGAGACAAAATATATTTTTTCAAGATGACAGCGATGAAGAGACAGCTGTGTTTGATGATGAAGGAAAAGACTTTAGACCGAGTATTTACTTCTCAAAACAGATGAAGCAAGATCTTGGTCTCGCTTCTGGTTTCCCTCTCGAATTAACACTCAATCCGATCCCGAAATTAGCGATTCCAGCTGTATCTTTTGACACGAAACCGCACGCGCTTCGTAATAAATTAACTAATCAAGAAATATACGTCAGACCGAGCGATAAATTCGAAATAAAGTTTCGTGATATTTTTACCGAAAAAGTAACAACGCACAGAAGTTCAAGTGAATCAAGACGCTGGCTGGCTGGTCCAAACTTTCATTATTGGCCGCAAGAATTAAATTTTGCTTTCTATTGCGCAACAACTGGTTGCGGTGTAAGTAGTAGAATTCTTTTCGAGGACAAAATGCCAGACGGGATGCACGATATCAGGGATTCCGATTACATTTACCACCACAAGTACGAGCTTTTTTCAGGTTTCATGTTTATTTTACTGTAAGGAGAATATTATTCAAGATGGGTGGAATTCAAAACGCCTTAGCTTTACCCAGCGACACAGCATTTAGTCAGACAGAAATAAATACGACATACCTTCTTTTAAACGAATTTGTGCTGAATTTGGAATCTCTCCGAACTCTGATTTCCGCTTTATCAAAGGGAGGAATCATGGTCTTGGCAGTGTTTTCCAGTATTATACCTATGAAGGTTACAGCGAAACCCCCTACAATTATCCAGCCAAAACACAAAAGTTCTCTGATGAAGGCGAGAAGGCGGAGTTAGGCAACTTGATTCCTTTCATCAAAAACACAGAAGCAGAAAACCAGTTTGAATACTTAACTCCGGTTTCACACAGCCTCACACGTGCAGGCTTGGCTAGGATTAACGCGTCCCTTGAAGCTTTCTGTTACTCGGTTTTGGGTTTTCAAGTTAATGTTCGAAGCAGTATAACTGGTAATTCGGGGAGTTCGACGGAAACGCAAAGAGAATATTTAACTCTAGTTGAAGACGCCATACGAAACCCGAGCATAAGTAAATCCGTTCAGAGATTTCAGCTGGCGATTGAAAGTGCTAAAGTTAGGTTAGATCTCGCCATCAGTCCTGGAACATAGTTATTACCTTCCAGAATGGTTGTTAATACTGAAAGCGTGATAGGTTGTAATAACAAACTCAAAAAAAGCAACCCCGACAATGAAACTCGGTGTCAACTCTGATTTGAATATTCCTGTGAAACCTGTCGGAATAAAACATAATTTCGGCTCGAGTGCAATTAATCTGCCACACGCAATATCTCAAAATAAACACTTTGAACCAGAAGTTGTCACAAGCAAAATTAATAATGCTAAAACAAAGGAAACGGCGGTGTTTAAAAGTGAAAAAAGTAAAACAAAGGCTGTTTACACATCACACGAGACCAATTTGGCAGTTTTGACTATTGCCGCGGGTGGTTTGGCATGGTTTGTATTCAGATGAGGCAGGTGGTGACATCCTGTTGACACTTTGTTGACTTTTTGTTGACATAAAAGTTAAGTGGCACATTGTTTTTAGATTCAAATGTTAGCATTCCTTTGAACCTCAGTTTTTTTGAGGGTCAAAGGAATGCCAACAATTTCGGGTTTGTAATTCGGCATCGTCAAAGACTCAGACAATGCCGTCTTCGTGAACAACTCGTTTGTCGTAAAAAGCCGAAAAACCCAGCTTAGTTTGTTCATATGTCACTATATGTTGTTCTTTCTTTCGAAAACCAATATTATTCACTTTGTCGAGAGCGCCCGACAGAGCTTGTTTATATCTTGACCAAAAACCATTTTATTTGGCCTTCTACTTACTCTTTTGCAAGATAATTTTGGGTTTGCTGAAGACTCATCCGCAGCCTCGTTATCAGCGAAATAACATTTACTGGTCAGAGCGATCATTCTTTTTCCTTTGAATTCTGGTTTAAAAATAATCCAGGAACCTTTTTGAATATTCATCAGTTACCAGCCAATTTGGTTTTTCTAATTTGTAAAGTTCTTTTAACTCTGGCTTAATAACTTCGTCAAAATCCTCGGCTGATAATGCCATATATAAACTATCAATATCCATCTGAATCACCTCAAAATCTCTTCTGTCGATAAACTTGTCAACAAAATCATAATAAAACTCAAGCATTCTCAGTTTTGCTATTTGATATACAGCAATTCCACACTGATAAGGCCTTGTTATTTGGACTTGTCTTTTTCGCTGTTGAACCTCATAAGCGCCGTTTATTTCTTCAAGGTCATCAAAGAATAAGCTTCTGAATATCTGGTCAACTAATTCCTCATCCGCTGTGAACTTGGTACTCATGTGTTTTTCAAGATTTTCAATCATCTTGCCGTAAAAGCTGTTCCCTTTAAGTTTTGCTGTATCTCTGAGCTGTTTTTTGTTTTTATCTTGATCAGCGGCTCTCCGGGCGCCAGAAACTTCTTCAGGAAACCATTTGAAAGGTCTACTAGACGTGTATGTAATATACTTAGGAATTTTTGTAACCTGTAAACCATGATTTAGGTACCATTTGAGAAGCGGGGTATAAAGAAGAATCTTTTCAGTCTTCATAACCCCAAGAAGTTTCTCGTTTCCTTTTATCTTCTTTCGGCCTGTTTTAATTCTATAATCTTCCAAATGTTGTGGTATTTGATCCTCGGGAACTTCAGAAAGAATGAATAAAGGCGAGAATTCTGAAGATTTATCCAAAAGTTGCTCAGGAACCTCTATGTCAACTTGGAAATATCCGAAAAGTTTGTCGTTCAGTATAAAGAACAAAAAAGATACAAACTATTCGCGTCATAGCCAAGAATTGATTTACAAGTTTTTGCGTCTTGATATACATGCGATCTGATCTTAGAAACTCCATCTTCTGCATATCGACAGAACACAATCGAAGGCCCGCCGATCATCCCTGTGGTTAGTAGTTCGTATGCTTCATTTTTTGTGCAAATCTTGCAGTCTTCGCGTGTCTCTTAACACTAAGGGCAGCTTTTTTTGTCGCATTCATCAGAACACTTGTGTCTGCATGGTTCCCCAGGAGCATAAAGATCTGGTTCAGACGCTTTTTTTAACTTTAAGGCTTTATTCAAAACATATGTCATTGATATTCCCGGAATCGAGACGGCGTCTTTCAGTAGGTCAATATTATCAGGATAATATTGCTCCCTGGTTTTTTCAAGAGCCTCGATGAAAGGTTTTACGTCAGCGAGAAATCCTCATAGTTTACAGGTTCCTTGTGATTTAATTTCTCAAAGCTGTCAAGCCATTCATACGGAAAGGCAAGTTTTTGAAGCGCGCAACCGTAAGCTCTGCACCAAGCATCATAACTCAAACCAGAAAACTCTGGCAGTGAGAGAAATATGTAAGAATTTTCTTTTTTGGCAACATTTACGTCTGAAATTTTATCAAGATTTTTCACGAAATATTCTTTAATCATATTAATATCGTACCTTCCCGAATTAAATCCAAAAACAGGAACTTGATTAACCCAAGTTTCCCAACGAATTTGAACTTCAACTGGGAGGGGCCCCTTATTTTCATCATCATTTTCAGGTAATGGATATAAAGACTTAACCTTATTCGCAATCTTTCCTTGTCTTTCTCGTAAATCTTCCACAAACCTCTTGATTAAGTTCTTGGGATCTTCATCCACGATAAAAAAACAGGTTCATTTGTCGGATTATCATTTATCGCAACCGATACTGGTAAGTGTCTTGATATTATGGAAAGGTCTTCAGTTTGGGCCTCATTTATTTCTTTTTGAAGCGCTTCAAAATCAAAAACTATAAAGTAGGGATAAGGCCTGAATTCTTTTTTAAATCTCATGTTTTTCAGCTCAGGTTTTTCGCACTCCCAAACTGAAATAAACTTATAACCAAGTTTTTTCATCTCTTTTTCCAGGTCTACTATTTCGGAATATCTTTTTTTGTCAAGCGGGGTTCTGTCTTTTTGGCACTTGCACCCGTGCCATTTACATCCGTAATATTGAAAAATAGTTTTTGATTATGGCTCATAACCATCAACCGGAATTTCTTTTTCCCTGACTTTCACACAAAATTCTCCCCCATGTCTGCATAACGCATGATGAATATGCTTTCCGATTAATTCGCTGTTTTTCAATCCACTTACATGCGGCATAACTAAATTGAGTGTTTCCGCCATAAAACACTTTCTCCGATGAATTCATGATGCGCTCAAACTTTTTACCAGGACACATTTATTTGGTTTTTCCACCAGAGCAAGAACCATCAGTAACATGTCGATTATAATTCTTGTGTTTACTGAACCTCTGTTGGTATCCAGAGCATTCCCAAACATTTGTTAGCAGTTCAATATCTTTGATGTAAAAACAGTGTCCTCCGGGCGGGTCACGCTCATGAGCTCTGCTCGGACTTCGGTCACGGTCTTCATACACATATAACCCAATATCGACACATGGCAGATTCTTTTTAAATTGATTTTTACCGAATACTAATTTCCATACGGTCTTGTCGTCTTCTGGGTCTGAAAGCTCAATTAATCTTATGCTGACTATAAACTGTTTGGCGATATTTTCGAAGTCGACTAATTTCGTTGGCCTCACTTCCCCTCTTCCAAGATTAGGTTTCTTATAAAATTCTCGCGCCAACTAAAGAGCGTCTCGATTAGTGTCTTTTTCAGGTCTTTTCCTCTCTTTCATGATTCTTTGGTGAATAACTAAATAACGCCAGACGCAAAGATTATCACCTATATTATCAAGCGCGTAAATACATCTCTTTTTTGCCAACCATCCCGGTAGCGGGCCGCAGCCGAGAAGAGGTTCATTCAAAAGAATTAATTTTGTGCTGACTGAAGTAAATAAAACTCTATCTTCATACACACCTTTTGAGTTATAAGTTATGGTAGCAGGTAAATAAGCGTTTGACCACGTCTCAGAATCTTCGAGATCTAAACGCTTCTGTTCGCATTGGCGAACATATTCTCTTATCTCAGTAAGACTTGAAAAAGTTCCGGATGGTGCTTTGAAAGTTTTGCTATATTCAACAATTTCACCTTGACCGCGATGAATCTTACACGAAAAAGCGTGAATAACTTTTGTCCTCATCTCGATGAATGGAGTTATCTTTTTCATTATTATTTCAGTCAGGTCAAAATCTAAATTTCCTGTAGTTTTGAAAACTTTGTCGCGATTACCATCTTCAACCAGTTTTACTTCTGTTTTGTCTGTAATTACTTCTGAGGCAGAAACAGATTCACCCGTCTCCTTCGGAGGAAGTTTCTTTAGGTTTTCAAAAATCTCGTTAACTTCTTTGACTTCTCAACGCCTGTATTCACAGTTCTGTGATTTGGCTCTGGAACATAATTAATAATCCAGTCGGCGAATTTGTTAAGAGCTTTGTCCACTTGCTTTTTAGCTAATCCTTCCAAGGATGATACTCTAGCTCTATTCAGTTTAGTTGGGGTGAGAACAGGTTGATTAATTTCAGGCACAGATGCGTCTATAAGATTGGCCGCTTGTGTGTTTTTGTCTAAAACCTCGATAAGTTCGGCCTTTCTCATCCGATAATACCCTTTTATTCCTCGCGCTTTTGCATGAGCTTTTATTTTTTTACAGTCATCTTTTGATTATTGTTGTCCATTTTATATAAAACAAAAAAAATGAATTTTTTTTTTGAAAAAAAAACTAGTCGCTATTTCAGATTTAATCACCGAATTCAGCGCAGACTCTGAAATAGCCATAAATTCAGCGGCATACTATTCCGTGGCGGACTGGGCTATTTCAGATTTAATCGCCGAATTCAGCGCAGACTCTGAAATAAGGATTAAATCTGCGGCAAGCTATTCGCGGAGGACTGGGGCAAAATCAAAATCCGGGTATGTCTCCCATCTACTACTCCCCCCTTCTCCCCCTTAGCTGGAAACAAATAAGCCCACCCCAGGGGACAAATTGAATACAACTGAAACATATACTTAATACATTTTATTTCAAGACTGTTTAGTTAGTCTTATGATTGTTTAATTGGTCTTTTTCAAGACAGTTTTGTCTAGTACTGCGGACATTGGCAACTGTTACAAAAACTGAAAATTGTGTGCATAAGATGGATGAATGAACGAAATTAAGAGTCACGCCAATTATTTTCTGTTGAATTTATTAAGCCTCCTTTAGAGTGCTTGGAAACAATAAGCCCCCCCCCCACCCCCCGGGGGGAGAGATGACCGTCTATTATTAAGATTCGCTAGTATTTTTCGCCCCCTCCGTTAATCATGTTTTAGCCTTTAAGCCATTTTATCTATTTTATGCTCTACGCCAGTGTATCGAGCGCTTTTTAACAAAGCGGAATTAATTAAGTTTTACACATATAGAGTGTTTTGTCTACCACGTTGGTGCTTCATTTGTTTGTCTTGTTGGTACACCAACATGGTCGCCATCTTTCTTGTTATTTATGACTTCTGGAATTTAGTGAAAGCACTCTTCCATTTAGGCTTTTAAGCAACATAGACTTTCAGACCATTTAGGTTTCTAGGCAATATAGGCCCTCAGTGAATAAGTAGAAGCTTTCCGTCCATTTAGGTTTTTAGGTCATACAGACCTTCACTAGTTAAGTTGAGGTATTTAGTCAATAGTAAGCGTTTAGCAAAATTAAGGAAACGGGAGACAAGTTATATAAAGTATCAGGTCAGTGTCAAAGATATGACTTGGTCCCTTCAATTAAGACCATTTAAAGCGTCTATATAAACTGCTTGTAAGAACACAAAGAGCGAAGAGTTAAGAGCTAAGAGAAGAAAAGTTAAGATAGGAGAAGTGAGAAGTCGAACAGTCAAGTAGTTGACTGGTCACCAACTACACGAATAAAGAAGAGCGAACCCGGTTAACCTGCTGCCTGGCGAGTCTTGTTCTACACAGCTAAAGCGAACTAACGTACCAATCAGTAAGCTCTTAACGTACATGTACTATTCTGCCCGCACCCGCTCTTCGTTAAATTATGCCTGCCCAGAATACCGTCTAACTCACAATTATCAACAATCTCTATTAACTCACCCATGTTTTATACGGTAATTACCGGGGCCAGCCAAAGCCTGGAGCTGGTTATAAAATGCTGTCTGTTTCTTTCGTTTTTTCAATGTCTCGTTTCCACGGCCCCGCTTTCCGCTGTGACAAAATCGTTGTCATAGCAACTTTGGTCGGCGGCGCAGTGGTCGAATGGTTAGCGTGTCTGACTCGTAACCTGAAGGTCGTGAGTTCAAACCCCGGCCTGACCACTGTGTTGTGTCTTGAGCAAGGCACTTTACTCGACTTGCTCCAGTCGACTCAGCTGTATAAATGAGTACCAGCTTCTGCTGGGGGCT
>JAOBYE010469197.1:0-13532 GCA_025403585.1 Parazoanthus swiftii | reverse complement strand
GGGAAGGGGAGAGGGGGGGGGGGTGTCTGGCGCCTCCGGCCGCAGGTGGTATAAGCACAGTACAGAGAAGTTTGAACACCATATATGGTCAGAGAGAACACTTATAGGCACACTTTGAACACTCATCTTAATTAACAAAATCGAGACTTTTTTAAAAATACAAAGACTGCACGACACAAAAGTAACTTGTACGGTGTCTTGCTGGCTCTCAATCTTGTGGAGATAAGCTTGCCAGACAACTTTGTGGACTGGAAAACCAAATTGAATGCAAGGCTACCCACTACAGTTAACTTGTCTCAGTTGCCTGAGTAAAATTAAAAGAGGCAAAATTATGATTAAATTTTAAAAAGAAAATGATTAAAATACATTTGCAAGCGATACGTTAGGTTTTCGGAATGGACCGATGCATTCGAAGCATTGATTTCCAGCTCATCATAATCATATATCATAACATAAGGTTGGAACGGTACTGCATCTTTAAGTTTCTTTAATTCTAGACCTGAAAATGGCATTCATGCCTACATCAACCGAATCAGCAATCGCTATCGCGAGTGGAATCTTTGATTTGTCCTGGTATTTTAAAACCTTTTAGATCATGTTTCATCTGTTACAGTACATGATCAGGCTAATTGTGTACCGGAAACACTGAAGTACTATTTCCGATTGCTTTCAAAACTATCTTCCGATTGACCAGACTGCCTCGGACGCACCCCAGGGAATGGAAAAGCCAACATCACAGGGGATCTTAGCTTACTAACACATTTTACAACCTCGTATCCTCATATCCTCCTATGATCAGCGTTCGCTTATAATCCGCTTTTTAGTGAGCGTAAAATTAAAAGTTTTTTTACCTCAGTATATTTTCGAGTCACACAGTCGCAAATATGTAAACTGACATCCAAAGAAAACTTACAGAATCAAAATATGAACCACCAGGGGGTCCAACTGCAAGTTTCATTTTACCCTATATGGTATGAGTTATTTCCGGAGAGTCGAGTCGCAGACTAAAATCAACTGCAGCACAGAACTTTCGTGTGTGTTTTTTTTTGCTTAACAATAACAGTCTATCGAAAAAATACTAAAGCTATAGCTAAACCAATGAAAAACAATAATTAGCGTCGTATATATTTTGGAGCTCTTTCAGACTTACTCAAAAATATTCAAAATTCAAAATTAACTGATTATTTTTATAAAATGCAATACAACTTTTTAGTTTTAACGACATTAAGTTCAATGACGAAGCGGTTATGTTTTGTTCAGGCCTTAGAACTGTTGGAAGATATTTTTGAATAAAAAATAATTGAAATATCTTAAAGGTGTTTCTAGCGTGACAATCTTCGAAACCCCGAGCGACCTTGAATGCCCTCACTGTCGATGCGAAAGAGTTACCAGGCACCCGTACAAGGCGAAAACATTCATTGTTCTCTGATGAAAAGGAACTAGGGGCACGACATGGCTTCGTCAGGCACGTGGCACATCAAATCATGTGTCATCCAGTTCTATTTTTGATTTACATGTATAAATATATATCGATATTTGTTTTTAGTGGAATGGCTGCATCGAAAGTTTTCAAAAAGAACAATGAGATCATATCGAATGTATTCACCATTTAATGATTTATATAGCAAGATACCAGCTTTGCTTTCCCGAAACTTTCAACATGAAATAAAATGTTAAGTACAAGGAATAAGCTTATAAATTTAATTACTCGTTAAAAGTCAATATTTTTGCAATTCTACGTCGTTTTATTATGGGTCATCGGTGGCTTCGACGCAGTTGCCCTGTCATGGGTCATGTGACCACGTCACGTTCCGCCTCTCATTAAGAATTCAGCCCCAAGTGGTCGAACTGCGCTATCGTGCAGTGACTTGGCCGCCATTTTCAGTTTGAATTTTTTGGCTTTGCGGGTCCAAAGTACAACTTAGCTTCCATAAATGCAAGTGGTGGATAGAGTAATTGTCAGATTGGAATATTTGCATTGGATTTAAACTTCCCTGTACGTCCACAACTCATTGTAAATGAGCGACAAGTTGGTCAATGGCGTCAAGCAGGAGAGCCCGGGAGGTAGTTGAAAGAAAGCACTTTGGAGCGAGTTTTCTCTTGCTTTCTTCGTTATTTTCACCTGGATTGTCTGACATTGACTGTAAATAAGATTGTAAATCACTCTTGTTTTGCAGGGAGCGAAGGAGAGACGGGTGTCTGCTTGATATGCGGCGATCGGTCGACAGGCAAACATTATGGAGCAGAGAGCTGCGATGGCTGCAAGGGATTCTTTAGAAGGAGTGTGAGGAAAAACCATGTCTACACTTGTAGATTTTCAAGAAATTGTGTAATCAATAAGGACAGAAGGAACCAATGTCGGTTCTGTCGCCTAAAGAAATGTTTCCGAGCAGGAATGAAAAAGGAAGGTGAGATTATTTTTGTTTTGTCCGAAAACGATTTAGTTTCGTTTCTTGTACACGTAGACCAATGTGTACCAGCATGTTGTACTGGGTCCGCGCGGAATAACAAAGATGCCTAATTAGAAAAACATCTCGTTAAACAAGTTTTAAAAAAGTTTGTAGATTGTTTATTTCTGGAAGGCGTATTAAGCTGCAAATCTGCATGATCTGATAAAAACATTTAAGCGTTTGCGTGTTTCACTCCTTCTACAATCACTTAATTGTTGTTGTTGTTGATTTCATGTAGTATTTGAAACGAGTGGATCTATGCAAATTTTAACCTGATTTCAATAATACTATTGATACATATGCTTTTTGGAAACGGGACTTCCGTTGATAATAATCTGTTTATAGTATAATGATTTGGAGTTCAACTCCACGTAGCTGAATACCCTCGAGAGAATCACGAGGATAAATTGCATGATTGTCGGTTTCACATAAAATGACCTTCTCTCGACTGTTAGGTCCAAATATTTAGAGTTGCTGTAAAACAATAAAAAAAAACGTTGTTGACTTGGTACTTAAAACTTAGGAGAACTATTTTCTTTTGGGAACTTTAACGAAATTTAAAACATTGAAATATATACTTTGAATTGCGCTTTGTCGATTTCCTGTTACAATCAGGATCTGCATCCGTGTACAGGTCTCTTATTTTCAGCAAGCTCTCCAAAATGTAAAATATACTGTTAACCTCTGAGTATATCCGCCTGGCTGTCTCTCATTTGCAGTAGCACTCTTAGTTTTCTAACTAAGTTTACTTGTTTGCAAGCAGCAAACTCTTTAGAGTCCATTTTAATTGGTAGGTATCAGGGTAACTTTTTCTCTTTAATCCCTTTATGTTTCAGACAAATTTTGAAGAACTTTTCAGATTTTCTCATTTAGAGTTGTGAAAAATGTGTCTGAACAGATAGTTCTGAGGTAAAATTAATATTTTGACTGAAAACTTGTCAAGTACATTGACCTGGGTAACTGCCATGAATCACAACTGCTCTCCTCATCAATTCTGAGAGTGTTCACTTAATATGTCTTGCTAACATTTTGAAATGTTCAAGTTTCCAAATTGTATGAAAGTCTTAAACTTTTTAAACTTTCACAGATGATAAACTCAAGCAAATTGTTCAGTGTATTCGTAATTGATAACTGGTCCAAAAGTTCAGACGTACTAGGTTTTTTGCACAGCTGTCTATGGCAGAAGAACACTAGATAATTACTATTTGGCATTCTGCGTGACACAAATAGGCACTTGGAAATAACTTAATTGTCACCCACCATTAGGAGAGGTGAAAAATGACCTTTCAGGCCTGGGAAAGTGTTGGTAAATTCTCTTCGTTCCAGGAGAATATTGGACTTTTTAATTTAAATAAGTACAAAGAATCTCCAACTTTGTTATATTTTTTTTCTGTGTTACTGTTTTGAGCAATTATTTTGCACAATAATTGTTTCAAAATCTTTGAAGGTTCAGTGCTACACTAGGAAAATGGATAACAGCAAGATTCTTCACAGATATAAATTTTACTCATGAAAAAGTGTGTGATTACAAACCTACTTGTGGAGTTCTACTTTTTTTCGAACCCTTTTCAGTTTTTGAGTGGCAATTTTTTTAACTTTCTTACATAAGCCTTTCAAAAATATTATGCTAGACACAAGGCAACCACTCTCTGTTCACTCAATTTTAAATAGGTATTGTATTGCATTAGTTTTTCAAAAAAATGGGGGTTTGAAAAACATAGAAGATAGAAATGAAAGAGAAGATAAGATCTCATCAAGGGTAATGAAAGTAATGTTTTTCAGGCTTAGTAAAAAACATAAAATTTAATTTATTTGGATATAGGTGGAAAGAAACTACATAAAAGGAACAAATGGTGTGATGGTAAATTCTCCCAACTGAGCTCCACTCTTTCTATATAAGCAGTTTGGGAGAATTTTGGCTTTTCAACTTCAACAGCTTATTCTACTTGATTAATTCCGTATTTCTCATTACCTGTTATATAATTTTGTTTGAGTTTTGTGAGGAGAAGTTAAATGTTGATAAATTGCCTGGGGCTGAAAGGGTTAAAACATGTGTTACTTATAAAAATTTATAAATAGCTACAGTATTACAACTTAATTGTGTATAAAATAGTGTGAAAACATCCTCAAAAATTTTACTAATAAAATTACATACATTGCCTTGCTCATATATCAAAGGCATGTAGATTTGGTTTTAATTTTTTTTTTGAGAGTAGAAATTGTTTTTTGTGATATTGAGTGTCAGCTGGAAGCTGACTCCACACACTATACGAACATATTATAGATAATAGTATAGGAAACCAGATAATGCTGGTGAAGAGTGTTTGAAGGTCATCTAGGCAACCTTCTACTGCCATTAATGAGTTGGACAATTCTCATTACTCTTTCATCTTCTTGTCTCTAAGCACAAGTTTAGGTATGCACGAGTACTATGTTTTGTAGTTTGGTTTAAATGAAGTTTCTTTTAAGATTAGTACGCGTAGCTTAAACATGGAGCAATCCCATAAAATGTTGTGCCCTGCCCCCTTTTAGTTCTAGGTTAAAAAACAGGTAGTCTGAGTAAACTAAAAAAACTGGCAGATGTAAGCGCTAAAGAGAGAATTTTTTGTATGGGCATTTTGCCTTTGTGTCTCTTTTCCACAAATAAATGAAGAGCTTCATAAATGTTAACTGACGGACTGAGGCCCTCAGACTGCAGATACAGGATTGTATGTTTAAGTTGCGTTTGTCATATCATCAAAATTAATACATATTAACTTGCAGTTTGTTGTTTTCATTTTGTTCTCAGCTGTACAGAACGAAAGGGACAGAATATCAAGAAAACCTGTCGAGGAACAAGACAAGAAGTTTGGTTTAACAACTCAGCTTCTACTGTCGGCAGAGATTCTTTCGCGGCCAGCTCAGTCACCACCTGGTATGTCTTAAAATTAGGATGCTTTCACTTTTCAGATTTTCTTGTGTACATGTCATTTATTTTACAGTTCCTTGTTTATCAACACAATGGATTATATTTTCTTATGATAATGATTTGACACAGTTTTTAAACTTGCATTTTAGAGTCGATTTCTATGGACAAGGAAGCATCGTACCATGACATTTGTGAGTCAATGCGCCAGCAACTGCTCATCCTTGTAGAATGGGCCAAACATATTCCTTGTTTCTGTGAACTCCCTTTGGACGACCAGGTTGCGCTGTTAAGGGCACATGCAAGTGAACACTTGGTGCTCGGCGTTGCTCGGCGATCCTTGAACATTAATGAAGTGTTGTTGCTTGGCAATGATCTTGTGATACCTCGAACAGCAGCAGATGCAGAAGTGCGACGAATTGCAACCAGAATTCTTGATGAACTGGTTGAGCCAATGCGATCGTTGAAGGTGGATGATACAGAGTATGCATGTATGAAGGCTATTGTTTTCTTCAATCCAGGTACAACTGATTATAGAGATTTATTAACTGCTGTATGTAATGTGATTGGTTTACTAGACAAGTAAAATGTTGTTTTGAAAAGTTAATCCAACTTTTAAGTATTCAAGCTAGTTTTGAGTTACTCAGGAAAGATTCAAAATATAAGAACAGAGTGAACTCAAGGCTTGATTAAAGACTGAACTGGCTTGAGGAGGCTTTTAACCATGCAATTGGTTGAATGTTTCAGGTGACACAAATGTATATGTAAAGGAGATGAAATGATGCATTAATTTGTTGTGTTACACTCAGTAATACTTTACTTTAAACTTAACAGTCATGTAACTTCTTGACAAACTTTAACATCTTAACGCCTTCTTTTTTTCCTAACTGTAATAAATAATTATTAGAGAAGTTTAATCAATTGCATCATTCAGCTATAAAATGTTACTTAAGATGTGTAATAATTTTTTTATTCTAATACAACCAAAACCAATTATGGCCTAATTGCAGATATTTTAGGTACACTACTCATGCCGATCAGCTACTACATGGTTGGTGCATGTTTTCTTTCAGCAATACAGTAGTTTATTACTTGATTAACCTGTAGACTTAAGAATAAGACAGTATATTTTTTTATTGATACTGTATAAAAATATAAATACATGTATTACATACTGTAACTGATACAAATGTATATGTACATGTAATTACATGTAACACCATAATTATGAATTGAAGTGAGCCAAAGATATTGCTGCAGCTACTACAGTGCTTTCAGAGAAAGTCTAATGACTAACACTTGCTAAAATGATCCTGCCGAGAGGCTGCTGTTCGAGGCTTGATTTCAGATCATTTTTTCTCTACATTCCATTGTGATTCAAGACACAACCAGCACTTTGTTTGCTGTGCGGCAAAAGTCAATGTTACTGAAAGCACTGTGTATGCTGTACGTTGTGTTGCAGCTGACGGTGGTATGTCCTTTCCAGATGCGAAAGGTATCAGTGACCCGCAAAAGATCAAGGCATTGAGGTCGGAGATTCAGACAACACTTGAAGACTACATAACTGATCAGCAGTATGAGGGTCGCGGCAAATTTGGGGAAGTTCTGCTGATGCTACCAACTTTACAGGGTATTGCTATTCAGATGGTGGAACAACTACAGTTTGCAAGGCTCTTTGGAGTAGCCAAGGTTGATAATTTATTACAAGAAATGCTACTTGGAGGTACGCATGCTGCATTTTTGTCACAATTCGTTTTTAATATGTGGTTCCAGAAAATTTCCATAGTTCTACCACAACAAGAAAATATGGGTTTGTTAATTCCATACTTGCCCTCTTTTAACTCCCAGTTCAAGCCCATATTATACATTCCTTCAGAGAAAATGACCTATAATTCTGTTACTTAATAATAACTATCTTGGTTTATACATTTAGTCTGCATAACTGGATTGGGTGCTTTTAGTAGACCTCTGTGTAAAATTAAAATTAAGGTTTAAATTTATAAATTAATACCTGAAAATACTAACAATGAGGAAGAGGAATACTAAAATGGCTAAAAATAGAATGAAATACTGACAATACAATTACTGACAAAAGGATTTAAAAGAAAGTTTGGGGGTCACGTCCTCCAGAAATGGATTCCTATTTCTTCAAAAGAACACAAAGAAAAGCAGTCAGATGGAAATGGAATGAGTTAATCAACTTTTTTGTTCATGAACTGAACTATAAATATATGATTTATTTTAGTATTAGTTTATGTGTAATAGGTATTAATATGAGTTCTCTGTTTGTCTAGACTAGCTTTTGTAACAATTGTTTTTTAAACCATTATGTTTAAGGCCAATACTAATACTTTATTTGCATGCACTCTATATTCAATTGAATTAAGGGATTAAGAGAGGATTAAGTAAGCCCTCCTATTGTTCTAAAAGTTGAGATAGTGACACGTACATCTGACAGAATGTCTTGGGGCACTTTTTTTCTTCATTGTAAACTAGATGTGTTGATTCAATTTGCTCTAGTTGTCTCTAGAGGCTTTTTGAAGTTGCCAGTGTGGCTAGGAATAAGATTTTGATTTAAATTGAGATTCTTGTGGACAAAACTTAACCTCAATCAAACTCAACAAAACAAACCACAAATTGTTTCGTAGCCCAGTTTATTTACCTTTTCTAAGCGGGCATATCCTGGAATTCCCTATAATATCATGCGTGGTCAGTGATGATTCTTTCATGTGACACAAGTTAAATGTCTACATGCAAGTTAGAGGTTACTTATGGAAGGTTTTTCACTTTTTAGACAAAAATAAACAATGAAAAATTCCTTCTAAGGGACTCTATTATTTACATGGAATGTGGGGTTAGACAAGTTCTTGTTGAGTTGCATACCTTTTTCCAACCCCATAGACCATATTCATAAATGGCGGCCATTTTAATATTATTTTGTCTCTATTCAAATAAGGTTAATATATTCTTTTGATTTTTTGACTTAAGAACAAGGCTAGTGAGGCTAATTTAAATAAAAACAAGAGAATACAAAAATAGCCGCCATTTATGAATGTGGTCTATACAGTTGTTGATGAAAAATTTAATAATCAAATCAAGTCATTCAAGATTAGGGCTCAGTTGTTTTAAAAAATGGGTACAATTTAACCCAGGGTTAGTTGAATCTCCAGATTAAATAATTTAATGCTGAATACTCCAACTAACCCAGTCTCACCTAAAATTTTTTTGGCCATTTATGGCAGTCCAAATAATTTCATAAGGACTTAACTGAATAAACTTAATTGTGGGTTCCAGTTTTAACTGTGGATTAGGGCTTAAACTTGTTTTCAAACAAGGTCCAGATTTGGGTGTTCATCTCAAACTATAGTCTCCTTTAGTGTGCGAGGTTAGCACAATTGGTAAGATCATTGGCTAAACACTGAAGACTAGTTTTGAAAAAAACTGTTTTTTCTGTTTTGGTGAGTAAGCTGAATATGGGTTTTCATCAACAAGGTTGATATGGTATGTTTTTCGCCGTAAGGTTTGGTGCAAGGCTGACGTTTCGAGCGTTAGCCCTTCGTCAGAGCAAACATTACGGCGAAATACATACCATATCAACCCATATTAAGATCTTAAGCTGTCAACCTAAAAGGTCCCAGTTTCAATTCCCCGCCTGGCAGAGGGTTGAACTTTGTGTGATCGTCTTTTACCACACCGTTCGTGGCCAGGGACACTAAACCGTGTAGTAGATTTGGTATCTTGAAACGCTGACTCAGGGAATTTAAAAGAACCCACACACTTCTACAAAAGGTGGCGTATTTCTGGTGCTGTGATGAGGGCCACGTGGGAGAGTACGCCCTATAGATGAACAATGTAAATGTGTTACCCTCGAAAAATAAAATGTCGTTAAATCTTTAGGAACGAACATAGCCGAACAGCTTGACGCAGCCACCATGGTTACATTCTCGTCACCTCCAGCGGGGCAGAGCCCAGATACTCCGCTTCCATCTCCAGCTAACGACCAGCTGTTTGTCAACACCAACGCTCCACCCCAACTTGTAGCCCCGAACATTATGGGGGCGACCGTACCAAGCTCAAGTTCTACCGTGTTACCCTCAGGCCAGCAGTACTCCACAGACAAGGCACAGTCTTCCGCAAAACGACTTAAATTGGAGCGGTACGACACGTGATATTCGCCCGCTGACTCTTGTAGTGATGCATATAAGCTAGATGAGCTAGAACTATTTTTATATATCGCAGAAGTAAGTATAGGAACAGTCGATGCCCATACGCGGCAAGGATTGAGATTTGCTGGTCAAAGCTTCAAGGTTTGTTTGGTATTCTCAGGGTTTGGTGGTGGTACCGTTTATTCGCGAGACCTAACTCCATGGTCGTAGTAGAATCGGAAGCGTTTCATTTCAAAGGAAAGTAGAACATTTAGTTTATCATTTAAGTGTAACTACAGCTTAAAACTAGCTTTCTTGCCTGACAATTGCAATACAAGCAAAATATTAAGTAGAGCATTTGGGCAGTACTTGTTCACATGCACATTATTTGCAGCAGCTGTCGAAACCAAGCATGGAGCCTCTGTTTATTTGTTAAAGTTTCGATTTGCCTAACCGGTTGCACGACTTCACTGTTTAGAAAGTCCAGTGTCACCATCCAGTTTTTTCGGGTTGTGTCAGTTAGACATGATGGAAGCATCGACATAACAGTAAATTTAGTTCTCGAACACAAAAACCGAGTTTTGCTCTGCAACCAGCAAAACTTTTCACACGCTGTAATTTGAAATAGTTTCTATCATTCAGTAAAAGTGTTGTGAAAAATGCAAATGATTGTTTCCAATTTATAGTAATACCAAGATGACGGAACATCTAAGTTCCATCTGTACCCTGTTTATATCAGTCCATTACAAAGGACAGAGCGTATATTAGAGAAATTATCGCACATGCAATTGTAGCAGAGGCAATTGTTTAGAGAAACACGGCAGCACTGCACACTTTTTTTATATAAGAACCAGATAGTTTGGCCGCGGTTCTTTGTTAATATTAGAACAACTTTCTGAACATCAAGTTCTTCTTGAAATAGTTCTTGTTTTTAAGGGCAGTAACTAGAGGAAAAGTCCCGAAATTATCCAAGACCAAAACTTTAAGTTACAGCATCGGAGCCATCTCAAAGGATATGAAACTTCCTTGTATTCTATGTTTCAAGATGGGTTGTTTGTTTTTATACAAAAAATCGTATACACAACTTATGTAAGTAAATCAGTATTAGGTTGGCTGCTCAAAGTCATTTAGGTTTCTACTTGTACAACACTATGTTTTGTGAAGATAGCCAATGTCACCGTTTTTCTTCGATGCAGAAATGTTCCTTAGTAACTTGCACGTAGGCTTTTCACTTTCTCAATTTGGTTTTCAAAATTTTGTCAGGTTTTTTTTCTAAGACTGACGATGTTAGCTAGCATGCTGATAATCATGAAAACCCTTTGTTTTGAGCACGGACAAGAATAATTTTATTTAGTACATTTTTGCCTCGTTTTGCATGGAATGTAATAAATTCGACTTTCTGAACGCTTTGTAAACTTGCGCTTGAAACGTTCCACAGTAACCATCCCTAGGTGCCCTAGGTAAACTTCTTGTAGCTTTACTGACGAATTAGTTCAAATTGTAAATATAGGATTCCCCAGAGTGCGTTTTCATGGGAAAACTGAACTTTTGTACACTGCAGGTTAGGGTTCTGTATTCAGCCCAGGACATTCAAGTAATTTGTTGCTACCTTCTCCTATTTTCCGTATATTTTCCATAAACTTTATTGAAGTAAGTTAAGGGGCGTCGTCAAACCAAAAATTTTGCCCGTAACGTCCATTCCATACTTTTTCAAGCTACTAATTAGACATAAGTTTGTATAATGCTAAAAATTTTGCCATAACGTCCACGTCTACCCCCACCCCCTAAACGTTCCTTTGGACGTTATTTAAATTTTTTATTGTCGACGCCCCCTTTAGCATCTTAACCGAGAGTTTTGGTCAAATTCTATATTCTCGTTTCCAAATTATCAATACAGTACTGCATTGTCAGTTTAAAGAGAAGATATCTGGAAGGGTTAACAATTATTTTCTTGCTCTTCATGCAAGACCATTCATAATGTAAGCGATTGATTTCAATTTTGACCGTATTTGTTCATCTTGCATTTCATTCGTCTTTTAAATAAACCATGTTCATTCAAGTAGTAACGAGTGACGTTTCTTGAATGATAGCAGCTGCCACGCTTTAAAGAAAATACCAACTTGCCTAAAATGGGTAGGAATAGTTTCTGGCAACACTTCAACCCTCTCGATGAAAAGGTTATGTTTATCTCTGACACAAAGGGGAAGTAAATCCTGAGAGTTTGCCTTGTGTAAATAAAACTATTGAAGTGAAGTTAGCTTAACGCAATCCGATCGCTTTTGCCCATTCGTCAGGTCAGCCCCTCCCTCATCCATTGTTTTGTTAACATTCACTTAAAATAAATTTTGAAAGAGCTCTTAAACAACTATCTTTATCGAATATCGTAACAACGAACTACTCTAACACTTGGTTACCTATCAAAACGCTGTGATACGAACACATTGCGTGTTCTAACGTAGAACTGATTTTCAAGATGGCTTGTTCTACCGTATCGAACTTTTAATACCTTCTCGCGCTTACAAGTGACCCAGTTGTGGCCGCCATATAGAACTGCAAAACAGCATCCTGTTAGCACTTCACGCGTGTACGCCGTGAAAGTTGTACGTTCTAGACGCACTTCTGACGATTTCAAAAACTGAAATTACGGAAGCATACCCTCGACCTTCTTTACCAAGAGATTCGTGCCTCCCCTCCGACTCTCTCGCGGTCGGTTAGTTTTGGGATTAGTGATAATAGGTTGGTAAAAATGTATCTTGGGACGAGCCCGAAACGTTTTTGAGGATCTCATCCTCAAAAGTTCTAAAACTGCTCTTATTTTTTTTTCCTTTTCATTTAGGAGTTGTTCAATTTGCGCATGTAGATATTTGCGCTGGTTTTTACCAAAAATAGGGATGAATTAAATTAACCGAGCACTGTGTATGCTAAATCGCCATTTTACCAAGTTCAAATGCGACAATCCACCGTGCTCTCGTAATGTAGTAGTAGCGGCCAAATTTTATAGGAATGTTCCTATCTTAGTCTCGGTCTCCGAAAAGTTCTTTAATATTGATCGTTTACCACCCTCGACGTACTTAAGAAAGGTTTAGTTCAAAAAGAGTATAACTAACTCTTAATTATTCCCCAAGTATGTATATGGTAACTACGGTGAAGGATATTAACCGGGCCGTGTATGCGGCGAGGTTATCACTAGGTCACCGTCACTGAGGGGAAGAAATGTTATGGTATATACCGAACAGGTTATTAAAAACCGCAAACTTATCTTCAAGCTCGTGGCACACACCCAAACAACCGTCTATAGGTATCTTCAAATGTTTGATTTCGTCGTTTCTTTGTTTATCCCCTTCCTTCCGCCTTCCGTCCGTCTTACTTCCTTTTTCTCTCTCTTTGTCTCTGTCTGTCACTCTCTGCTACAGCTTGCTTGCTTGCTTGCTTGCTTGCTTGCTTGCTTGCTTGCTTGCTTGCTTGCTTGCTTTCTTTCTTTCTTTCTTTCTTTCTTTCTTTCTTTCTTTGACTCAGTCTACTGTACATATTTCAGGTTGGGATCTGAAGCTAAAGGGAGGGGCCTAAGGCCAAACTCCGTTCGCCCTTTTGTGTCCAATGTATTAACACAAACTAAACGTTCAATAACATACGCATATCAGAAAAATCGAGAATAAGAGCAGCAAATCAATATTAGTATATCAGAATAATCAAAATTTCTATAGGCTTGCGTCCTCAAGAGTCAGCTACTTAATGGAGTTATGAGATTAGGTTTACTACATGTAGCCTAATGGCATGTATCCAAACAGTTTTTTGCATTGCTATTAAGACCCGCTTTGTTTCAACCTTTCCGATCAGGGTGTCGAGTTTCTCTGTCAGTTGTTTATCGAATCCCCCTAGGACATCCACTACTATGTTAGTTTTGCTGTATCTTGTAGCCTGGGTGTCTTTCCTTCAGTTCTTCTCTAACAGTTTCATATTTGCTTGTCTTTTTCTCATCCGTTGCTTCTCTGTTTCTCCAGCTGGGACAGGCCATTTCAAGGAGGTCAATTT
>JAOBYE010468975.1:0-11415 GCA_025403585.1 Parazoanthus swiftii | reverse complement strand
AATATACCAAGCCTTCAAACCACCGAAACAGAACCAATATACAAGGCCTAACAATCGCCGAAACACTGCCGACAGACAACCATTCTACTAGGCCTACAAATCACCGAAACATAACAAATATACCAAGGCTGCAAACCGCCAAAACACAGCCGACACACGATCACAATACCACGCCTGCAAACCGCCAAAACACAGCCGACACACAATCATTATACCAGGCCTACCAATCGCCAAAAGCACAGCCGACACACAACAACAATACACCACGACTGCAAACCGCCGAAACACAACCAATATACCAGACTTACCAACCACCAAAACACAGCCGACACACACTTTTTTTATACCAGGCCTACCAACCGCCAAAACACAGCCGACATACAACCATAATACCACGCCTTCCAATAGTTGGAACACTGCCGAAACACAATCAAAGCCTGGCCTACAAACCGCCGAAACACAGTCGACACACGACCATTATACCGGGCCTACATACCGCCGAAACACAACGGACTATTACCCAAGGCCTAAAAGCCGCCGAAATACAGCTGACACACCATTATTACACTAAGCTACGTAGTGGCCATGTACTACATGGTTTAATCCCGGTTTAGAACCGTTACATAGCCTACTGAAGGACCATCACACGGCCGACACACGGCCGTTACGCAATCTGTAAAGAGATACTGGATACATAGCTTACAAGAAGCCAATTCACAAGACTGAAACACAAAAATCATAATTTTGTCATACAGACAAAAATTGCTTCTGCAGTGACTTGCATTAACGCATCTCGTTTTTTAACATCAACATACTTTACAATTCTTCTGAATGTCTCTCTGTTACCTAAACATTTCAATATCTTGCCTTGTTCGTGCAGTATGTTTCCTACTCCTTGTGTTTTGTCCGTGTTGCTCTGACTGTCTGATTTGCAGGCCAAAACAAATGGAGCCGTATAACACGGGAAAAGTAGACCATAGTTTATGGAAGGTCAGTTGCTCGCCGTTTTGATGGAACAGACGTATTTCGCACGGTTTAACCCCACAATCTTTGTTTGATATCAATCAAATTCCGTTAGCTGCTGCTCTAAATAGCAGCACGTAGTTTCCTAAAACACATTCTTTACACCCTCTGTTTTTATTGACATTGTAAATCGTCTTATAACTGCGCCTCGTTTACTGTACAGACCGTGAGTTGTGACAATGGTTGGGAGAAGGCTCAGCTTCTGGCAACATACGTGCATTACTCCTTTGTGTACAGTTTATTCAGCCTCTTTCTGTTCTCTCTGCTTTCACAACATTTTGTACTTCTTAACTGTACAGTTGTTTTCCCACCTCATATTATATTACCTTCTGGTCGATGGGTTTCATGTCTAAACTAAAACAACAAAATCACTGTCGTTATACTGTTGGAAAGTATCTGATACGGGTCAGGGACGAAAACTAAAACTCTGCAGCTTTATCCTTTCTGCTTTGTGATATGGTCATTTTGATCCAAAATCTTATGGCTTTAAAGAAAGGTCTCTAAGTTTGGCAATGCTTCTCTTTTGTTTTGGGGATTTTCTCTAATAGACAGTGAAAGAAAATGCTTGGCTTGGCACGTTCGAGGAGTCTCATCAAGCCCTACAACTGTCATTCTTCGTCTTTGATCACCTCATGAAATGCTCACCTGCCTTGCTAACATACCATACATAGTAATAATGTGTTTCACATGCTTTTGAAGCTTACATTTTGCCTGCTTCCATACAAGTTCATTTTGCAGTTCAATTTTGTTTATACTTATCACATTTATTTTTCAAATGTTGCTTTTGCTAGACGAATGCGTGAGATATATGCCGTAATACTTTTCTTTGTGTGTGATAGAGTAACCGGTAATTGGTTGTGTATAAAATTAGTTTGCAGAGGGGGCGAAAGATAGGCTCTTTGTTAAACAGTGCATTATACATCTGTTTCAGTACAAACTTTTGGGAGTACTTTGATTACCCAAACTTACTGACACTTCATGTATGCAGCTATTGACGGTATTTAAGTGATCGCTTTGAAATAAGGGGAAGGAATGGGGAGGCGGGTGAAGGAGGGAACTGGAGGGAGAGGTGACGGGAGAAAGTGTACCTAGGATGTATCCCTGTGCTTTTCATGACGCTCATTCACAAAAGAAGCAAGCGACGTTACCTATTTGCATATGACGCAAGGAAACTGTCGTTGGGTTCTTTGACCTTTTTTTTAAAATTTTTGACAATTTGCTTATCTGCTTTTGAGCAAGCAAAAATAGTAATATTATATGTTCAAGCAAATAACAGCAAGAAACCCGTACCAGAACAAGTTGTCGAAACTTAAAAGCGACCTTTGTTTTTGCTTGTCTTGAAGTGAAGACACTTTTCCATGTTAAATATCATTCATAAAAAAGTTTCAAACATTATCATAAATTTGAGATTCTAATGATGATTTTCAAGACGCCTATATTATTTGCATTATTATTGTTATTATTATTATTATTATTGTTACTATTATTATTATAATATAATTATAATAATAATAACAATAAAAATTAAAATATTATTACGACTTCTTCAACTACCAACTACTACTACTGCTAATGATGGTGGTTTCTGGAACAAATTTACACTTGAATATTTCTTTTCGTCTTGCACAGGTAAAATCAGTGAAACTAAACCCTAACTACACCAATTTTTGGTAATTCCTAAGACTGTGCATAGAAGACTTTTCTTGTTTCTATTTGAAACGTATCGGTGTTGAAAATATTTTTTCTATCATAGATGAGGGCTTGAGAAGACTTGAACAAGAAAATAGACCAGCCAATTTGCAAGAACAGCGATTAAAAAACTATTTTAACTCCGTGGATTCGTCGTGTCATTCGTGCGATCACGTCAGAATATACTGTGTGCAGGAGGGTTCATCCAAAGCGTAACTTGAACTTGAAAGGCGTTCAAACGCGAAAGCCGACTGTATTGAGGACGTTTCAGATCTGACAATCGTAACAGATGCACAAGAGGTGTTGCTTTGCGATTGCAACGGAGGCATTCTGTTACTTCGTGCAGGCTTGAAAAAAATCAAGTTCTGATTTGAAATATGAGTTGATTTAGTGCGGGACACTAACACAAATATTATGCAGCATAAACATTTTCTTTCCATGGAAGAATCATATCAAATTTTGAAGTCAAAGAGTAAACTAGTAGCTATTGTGTATGGAGACAAGCAAAATGCAACTTGTACAAGTCCAGAAGCAATATGTATCAACCGACTGCCGTATATGTACAAGTTAGTCAAAGTAGACCAGTGCTAAATGTGACAGTATACCTGTACGTATACCCAGATGTACGTGTGTGGGACTGGCGGACGTGGAAAAACCTTGACAATAACATAAAACGGGTTTATAACAAGGTACATTAGATGCTTTGTTAAAACAAGTTGCGGTATATGACAAAATATCAATGAGCATTTAGCATGATGTTAACCTAGCTCGCTTGCTTAGAACTGTACATTTATAATCTCCTACCGATCGTTAGTGAATTAAGAAGTTTTGCCGGGTGATCGGACGTGCTTAAGAGACACCATCTGAGAAGGCGTTAATTACGAGTTTATAACAAGTTCTGTTGCTTTCTCGCTTCGCTAAAGAAACGAGTTCTGGATAATAAAAACCAAACAGACACGTTTTTGCGATTGTATACAACAATCGAATTACTCGCAATCCAATCTGATAAAATTGCAGCGAAATTAAGTAGAATGCGCAAAAGACGTGCGTTCGATTCCCACTCGGGGCATATACCAATTTTTTCGGACGAGTGTATTTCATCCCATACTACTTAACAACAAACATAGATAAAAGTAAAATTATTTTAAAAACGAGTGAAACTTGAAAAAATGGCTACCAATTTCAGCCCCTTTGGCATGTACGCGCACGGTTTTCTGGGATGGTGTCACATGATCAACTTAATCACGCGTTCCCAGCACGCAATTGCCGGTCACTTGTCACGATCGAGAGTCATTAACCGAGTAACAATGCCATGGCTGTGCTCAAAAATGTACATTAGTTTCAATTATTCCTTCACTGCCACCAAGTTCATTTTAAAACCTCTGTGTCTTCCTTACAATATTAGTATAAAATAATTTGACTAGTTTTGAGAATAAGGGAATTGGTCATCCACCCCAAAATATGAATGGAATTATTCTCACAGCCTATGAAGAGTAGATGTATCATCTGGTCATTATCCAATTCTGGTAGTGAAAAGGGTAAACAAAATGTTACCCGTTCAATAGTAACGGCTGCACGTGTTTATGAGAGGCGAAAGGAAATATTTGTAGAGAGCGGGTACCTGGACAATTGCCTGGAGATTGTCCAGGAATGCGATTTGCCCAGTTAGTTGCAGATTCAAACGCTTCTAAGATGATTTTATGGAAAATATTAACTACAACGCAAGTGTTAAAATTAATTGTAGAATTTATAATATAAATGTTATACAGTTATCAACAGTCTAGGCCAAGTAGCAAAAATAGTGCAAGGGTCGCTAAGTCGGTATAAATTCTTTTCTTATAATTTTTCCTTCTAATTATTAATATTGGGCTCACCAACTGCACCAATAAAATTTCATTTCATTTATACAATCTACTTACACTAACAATATTATTTGACTTGATATAATAATATACTACTTGCACAATTATAACACGGCGGGTTGTTTGCGATCTAATGTTTTCTCAGATGGCTTTTTTTTCTTTCGAAAACATTAAGGAAAGATTCGATCTCTCAGAGATCACGCGTATAGCTGCATTCTGGGAGAAATGTTCCAGGTCGGGCTACCGGAACTGAGACAGTATTACTTTACTTGGCCTTGTCATTATCTAGTGTAAAGTTGAAGCCTATAAATATGATTATAAAGTACTTTACCTATATAGCTATGTTTGCTATGTTAAATCTAAGCGTGCGCAACTGACGAAGAAGTCTTTGGCTGAATAAAGAAATATAAGCGCGTCTTTTGTGTCTTAACTATTATTGTTATAAGAAAAATTAAGTCCCTCTTCCAATGAAAACCCAGTTTTAAATATTCGATCCTCTTCTAGATCTCATAAGCGCTCAGTCTCCAACACTACCCTCTTCTCGTAAGCCCCCAGTTTGAAATACCTCACACCTTTTCCTTAATCTCCATGTCTCAAATACTCCCTTCTTCGCATAAGCCTCCAACCTCAATTACAGTGTTCTTCTTATACGCCCCCAACCTCAAATACACCTCCCCTTTCCATAAGGTCCCAGTTTTAAATACCTCCACTCTCTTGTCACAAGCGCCAGTCTCAATACTCCCCTCTCCTCATAAGCCCACAGTTTTCAAAAATAACTTTTACTGTCAAATACGGCGCTACCAATGGAAGAAAGATTCCTGTGACGCTGATACGTCATAGCTTTAATTTCCTATTGTAAATTCCTGCAGGAAAGCTCGAGGCAAGTGAACATAAATAGTTAGGGCGTCGAGTAGTGTACACAGTGCGCAAAATTCCCTTTTGGACTTTACAGTAGAAAAGCTATGACGTATTAGCGTCACAGAAATCTTTTACAGTGTTGATGATTCAACCACGTGATTTTGTATCAGCGAACACAGCAGGGCAAATGTCACCATGGAAGTTGTCAACTTCAAAAACAGTTCTTCTGGTTGTGAAAGTTGTTTTCATAAACTACTTTTCCACATGGTGGCTATCTTGTTTGAGTGTGACCAAACATATGTCACATTTACTTTGGTGACGTAATAAAATGACATGCAATATCACGTACGCTGAAATTTGTTACCCTAACCTTCACCGTCTTAATTAAGGTGAAAAGTTATTGATGAATCAGAAAAAGGATAAAATATTACCGTGGCCTTTTATATTGAGTTAAACGGTCCCCTGGCTTAATTCCGTAGTATCGTCGAAGAGTTTCGTTTGCCCTCGATTCCGTCACGGGCAAGTCAGATCAATTTTCGG
The DNA here is from genome assembly GCA_025403585.1 of Parazoanthus swiftii. Classification (NCBI taxonomy): domain Eukaryota; kingdom Metazoa; phylum Cnidaria; class Anthozoa; order Zoantharia; family Parazoanthidae; genus Parazoanthus; species Parazoanthus swiftii. Next base: position 5,443 of record JAOBYE010468975.1, on the reverse strand, counting down.
GCAATTTTTCAGCCTCGGGCCTTTCATAAAAAACTTCATTACCCCCAATCTTAATTGTGGTATGCAACATTGTCAATGGCTGGTACAAACTAATGTTGTTTATTAATACTTCCATAACTACTCGGAGCAAGAATTGCATTTCCTTGATATCAAAGACTTACGTATAACTATTTCTACAGAAGTCCAGTCACCGACGCCACTCCTTCTGCCTAAATTCTCGTTCCCAGCTTAACTAAGCTGCCTGTGATAACACCATGAGGATAACGACATATATTGGCATATCTTGTTCAAACTCTGCTCTGTATTACAGAGGCAAGGGTCGGCGTTCTTCCTGAAACTGTATTTGTAATACATTAACAAATTCCAAAATCCACCTCCTAACTTTTCCTTACTCCAGTCCATTTTTGACGTCATTTTTAGTGCGGGGTATTTACGATATTGAGCGGATTTACAAACTGTTGCTTTCAATACCTACTTGTATAATTACAGATAAACTTTTCATTAAGTTTTAAACCGCGACAGACTTAATGCAAGCGCTGTAGCTGCCAGTCACTCGTTTGTGTCAGCAGATCAGAACCAAAAGCCAGCCAGGAAGGTGGTTTCCGTAACACTGAAGACAATTTGTATATACAGTATGACTCCCCGATTGGACGACCTTTCTGATACCATTTTGGGCGATGTGATTGACGCGAAGCACGGCGATTTCACCCATGAATTGCATAAGGTGTGGAACGGAGCGTTATGGGAGTGTAAGGTCTTGGCGTTGGTGAGAGTTAAAGACAAATTCGATGTGGCTAAAACTTTGAAATTCTGCGAGAATTACCAAGTAAGTATTGTATTAATACTTTTCATGTCATAATTGTTGTAAATCATTTGAGCATATCAAACCGTAATATGGCCAACTCAGTTTCGTTTTTTCTCACGAAAGGCAAAGTTTTGTAGAACACATCCAACTGCCAAAGTGCAGGCAAGTTGGGGAACTGACAGGCCAAAAAATATTTGGACTGCTGAACGAAAAGTGAACTCGCGGGCGAACAATAATAATCCGCATTTCCTGGTTGGCAATTTTCATTAAACCACTTGTCCAAACGTTTTACTATTATTACCTAAATAATCAGATTTAATAATTGCTAAACAGAAGATACACGATTGTCTGTATTTGTGAACTGCCCTTACCGTTGGCTATTGTTGTGGCCGAGTTAAAAAATATTGGCGGTACAAGAACGTTTTGTTCTAAGGCTCTTATGGTAAGCCTTGTTGTGTGACGTGTCAGTGATGATGCTAATACTATTTTATTTATTTCGTCACTCGCTGCTATAAATCAACTGCACTGTTAGCGCAAACAATATTTTGACGTAGACACTTATAACCGGTCACATGAAATATTTAATTTGCAGCCCACGTTGCTTTAGTCTTTATTTATAGCCATGGTGTTAGAATTATTTTTAAAAATATAAACTTGACATCAGTTTTAACGACAATGTAAATGACAATGATTTATTTGGTACATAGATTTACAGTTTCAGACTTACTTTATGGAAGAACAACTTAATTTAGCACCATGCAGCTAGCTGAAATAACCTATGCAGGGCTAAACTGGTCAGCTGGCTTAATATAGTAAATTACAACTTGGTCAATATTATTTGAAAAAGAAGAGGGATTACAATAAATATAGACATTAACATAGAAATATATTTAATATCAAAGAAGTAGATACATTAAGTTACTGATATTTCAATAAATCAAGAAGAGTATCAAGAGTTTTTGTTGAGCTGGAAAACTATTTATACGAAACTTTTGTACTTTTTTCAATTCATGCTTAAATTTTGAAATACTGGGTGCACTTTTGATATTTTCATTGATTGAAATGTTTTTCTTTATTGTGTTACTGATCATGTCAAAACACAAAACTAGAAGCCCAAGTTGTTCGGCCATAATTATCCGTCTTAGATCAGTCATAAATCTTGAGTGTAACAATCCAAGATAGCCGTTCAGCTAACACCAGATGGCCCAGATGGACAGATAGCAATCACAGTCTGCGTAGGATGGCCATAAAAACATATGAGGTGGTCTGATAAGATCTCACTTATTCAGCCATCTTATTATGAAATACTAGTTATGCAATGCCTTCGAATGGGATACCGTGGAATATGCCACGCGTCACTTGTGTTTTCTGTATACACACGAGCCTTTAGGCGAGTGTTTATACGAAGAAAATCCAAGTGACAAGCGGCATATTTTCCACGGAATTCCACGAGAAAACATTGAATAACTAATTTATGCCATGCCTAAACCTTTGGAAAAATTTAGGGAAATTTTCGGAAGAGCTCGAATTAGGAAAGCGTCGAAAACGGTTCAAAACAGTTTTTGAGGAGTTTTTATAAATTTCAAAAGTTTTCGAAAAATCTTCGGATGTGATAGAAACTGTTCGGAAACGTTCGCCAAAGTTGAAAAGTATCGTAGCTGATTTTGAGAAGACTTCAAAACTAAAGTACGCCAGCATGACTGTTGCGCGCAGGTAATGACGGGAAGGTCGAATGAATACTACCCGTTGCATACCGCAGAATATGCAACGGCAATCCTGGCCTCTGATTGGCTGTATTTTTCAAGGCATGGCATAAAACTTCAGCGTCACTTTCATTTGTTAAACTTCTAAAATTGCTAAAGAAAGTGACGCTGAAATATAAGTGTCGCTAACTTAACGTGACGCTAAAATTGAATGACTTTATATTTCAAAAATCGAAAAAGTGCGTTTAATGTAACGAACGCATTTGCGGGTCCAAATAAGTATTTATAAACTAGCCGGGGTAAGCTGATATATATATATTTACACTGCAAAAGCGGACTGTTATATAACTTGATTCTTAAAATAAATCTTAAAATACAGGAAACTTTGTTTACGAGACCAGGAGCCCATAAATTGTCATTTGTTTTACTCGAATGAATACCCCATTCCTCAGCGTCAATCGAGAAAACATAACATCGACCGACCGACCGAAGGCGAAGCCGTGCCATGCGCGAGTCGGTGAGCGATAACGAGGATCGTGGAGCCTGCGATCCTCGATTTCGTGTTTCGTTGATCATACTGAAGAGACTACTCACTTTTATTAAAAACAAACTTAAGAACATTGAGGCTGGATTTGCCCGAAAAATAAGAACAAAATAAGAACAAACTGAGACTGAATTAAAAACTTATGCAAGTGTACAAATGTTGAACTGTAGTGGTTGCGTGTCTTTTCCCGAGCAAAACTGCTGTAATTTGTTTTTCCTCCTGTTGTATTTTAGAGAGCATAAACTTTGAGAAACTAAAATTTTCCACGATACATTCGAAAATCGTCGTCTTTGTAAAAACGAATACTCACTAAGAAAATAGTGCAAAATTGATTGAGATCAAAAGTCAAGTACTATCTATACGTTATCTAACCCGATTGTTATTTCCGCTGAAGAAAGCTAGAACGCCAAACTATTTAAGAAAGCAACCGTGCAATATCGTGAAGTTTTTCTGTATTGGTCTTGCACGCAACTCACAAAACATTGTGACAAAATGTCACTTTCAAAAGCTGCCAAGCGTGGTCAGTGTGGAAAACACTTTAGTGAAGACATCAAACAGTAGCAATGAATTTTTGGGAATAAAACTGGGGGCTTACTGACGTCGTAAAATTAAAAGCGATGCAGCTTTTTTCACCACAACTCGGACCCCGAATTGGACTCCAAACTTAACTGGATTAGTCTGTCACTGGATCGTTGGACTGAGCTCTATGGACTGATTCTGAACAGCACAGTATATTAATGAGTTGTGGGATTGCATTTTAAACTCAAAGCACTACGTATACCTTTAGTATAGCAAAAGTTTGTTTTAAAAACTGTACCTGATCTCTGATTGGCCGGGAGACGAATTTAACCGAAAAATGGTGTTTGCTAAACGGTAAAACTTTATTGTCAGATAAATCTTTAGTATTATTTACTATTTAGTATCACTAAACAGATAAAACCGTTATAAAATTGTGCTACACTATGGATACTCACTTTGGAAGTTGCTTTTTTCCCTTGTCTAAAGTATTTATTACAAGTTAAGCTTTTGTAGCACTTTGCGTATCTGGAAAAAACATCGACATGTTCCAAAAATCCACTTTCCAGTATTGTTTTAGTCCAGTCCTTTTTTACGGCGGAATGTTTTCGATACAAAATTGTTGCTTAAAGCCAATTACTGGTACCTTTTCATCAAGCGCTGAAACGGCTGCCACTCTGATCGGAAACGACGTTGCTCAGTCGTGTCAGCAAATCAGAAATTGCAAAGGTGGTTTCCGCAGGACTACTGTACTCATTTAGTCATTAGTAGCAATTCAGTATTGTGTATACACAGTATGACTCTCCAGTTGGACGACCTTTCTGATATCATTTTGGGCGATGTAATTGACGCGAAGCACGATGGTTTCACCCATGAATTACATAAGGTGTGGAACGGAGCATTATGGGAGTGTAAGGTTTTGGCGTTTGTGAAGGTTAAAGACAAATTCGATGTGGCTGAAACTTTGAAGTTCTGCGAGAATTACCAAGTAAGTATGTATTAATACTTTTCGGGTCATTATCGCTATAAATCATTTTTTGAAACATATCAAACAACATGGTGAGTCAAGTTAGTTTCGTCTTTTCCTTTGAAAGGTGCTATTGTGTAGATTATACTATTGATCATTGTTGTGGTCGTATTAAAAGACATTGGTAGTGCAACAACGTTTTGTTATTTGTTCTACGGCCCTTATATACAATTACAGTTCAAGTTCATTCTTTGTGGTGTCACGTCTCGCTGACGTTATATTGTTACAATGTCCTTTGTCACTCGCCACACTGTTAGCGTAATTAATGAGTTGACTCTCAGTCACTTATAAACCGGTTTTTATTATTTATAGCGCCTTGTCAGTTAGAATTATTGTGTATATGAAATATTATTGTATTTTAGAAAACATCTGTAATACTGAGAAGCTCAAACTTTCCGCAACACTTTGGAAAACCGTGGTGTTTGTAAAAACGAATGCCCGCTAAGAAGTACTATATGCACACTTTTTACGAAATGAGATTCCTCATACTAATGACCTTAGACCGATATTTCCGCTGAGAAGAATATGCGAAATATGATAAGAAAGCTGAAACAATATTTTTGTAAAAAGCACTGTGCGATATTTGTATTGGGCTTGCATGCAACTAACAAAAACGAGACAAAATCTGGCTTTGAGCGGACATGGTTCGAAAGCAGCCAAGCGTGGTTAGTGTGGCAAAGAATTTTTAGGAATAAAACTGGAAGTTTACTACGTCACATCTCTGAATCGTTAAACTCCCTGACTCAAATAATTGAAAAGCCGATACCGCAACTCTGAATCTTGAACTACATCCCAAAAGCAGGAACTGGATTGGACTGGACTGGACTGGACTGGACTGGACTGGACTG